>CAKNXH010078984.1:0-20403 GCA_932178445.1 Andricus quercusramuli | reverse complement strand
TGAAATCTGGCAACACTGTAGATAGTGTCAAAATTGATGAAATATGGCAACCCTGTAGATAAGGATTCCAGGAACTATGATGACGTCATCAGAATTGAATTTGCAAATCCAATTTCAAATTAAACTGAAAAATCAGCAGACACTTATGAAAAACACTTTGCAGATTTCAAGTTCACTAGTGCACGTTTGTTATCAGTTCTTTTTCCGAAATCACAGAGAAAATTTGCTTGTCAATAGGTATTGAACACACTTTTTCTTGCTATTCAACAAGCAGTCTTGACTGGTGTCAGTATTGTACTGGTAAAATGAAGGGGAGAGCGCACCCTTATATAGCATAAATGTTGCATCATAGGGTAACCCCCTGTATATAAGGATTCCTGGAATTTTGTTTACCAGGAATTGTTTAATATTATATGAAATTTGATACCCCCTGACGCATGATGTCGGCAAAACTCAAAGGGGATTTTAATTACATTAAAATGTTTTTATCGAGAAGGAAGCAATAAATCAAATTCATATTGTCAAAACAGGATGTAGCTATAGATAAGGATTCCTGGAAATAAGATGACGTCATCAGAATGGAATTTTGTTTACCAGAAATTGTTTAATATTATATGAAATGTGAGACGTCTGACGCATGATGTCGGCAAATGACAAAGGGTGATTTTAATTAAATATTTATTTCGGCTGGCAATATTATGCTATGGCGCATCAGGAATGTACATGCACTCTTCTTTTGAAACCTGTTTAAACTTGCAAAATATAACCTTGAAAGTATTTACGCCCTAAAAATAATCATATCACATACGCACCCCGACTTCAAAGGCACCGACAATTTTTTTCCTCAGAATTATCTTGACAATAACAAGCAATTATATACGGGGGTTGAAATGCAACACCACCGTCTACGTCATCACCTTATCTCCCGGGCGGCGGCTCACGAGGGATGATGACTCATCACCTAGCACTCTTAACTTCCCTCACACAGGCACACACACACACACACACACACGCACACACACATACACACGCTACATAAATTATATTATTTTGGGGCGAAAAACTTTAATTCCGGGGATAGCAAATATTAATAACTTAATATTGTGACGTCAGATATCCCATTCCATACTTTTAAGCGAAAAAGTTCCATTCCCCGGATTCAAGTATTGATTTCCAATTCAAGTATTGATTTTCAATATCGATATTGGATACTTCAACACTGTGGTTCGCAAGTCAGCACAAGGAGCGAAACCAATCTCACAGCCTTCTACAGTCTTACCGCAAGTTGCTAATCGTACGGAAAAAGTTTATCCAGAACCGGCCCTACCTATCTACTCTGCCCGCCTTCAGGATGCGGCATTGTATAGTGTATATGATAGGGGGTGAATGCAGGGGATGGTGGGTTTAATGTCTGCTCCCGCCCGCCGCGAATTACCCCGTGGAGATTTATTAAAACCGTAAAGCAGAAGAAACGACTTTGCTCGTCGGAAGGGTGGTTGGGCTGGTTTCCCTGTTGCCCATGTAACTTGGGGAGTAAAGAAGGGTCCGCTTCTTGGGCTTGGATCTGTGCTTGACGTTAGTGACCAGAGGGCATTCTTAACCCAGCTTAAACCGAGATACGCGGATTAGTTCTGCCCTGTTTCTTTCTTCTGCTTCCACATTGACGTTCCAACGTACTTGTACTTGAGCAATTAAGCGCGCTTTCGACCCTTCTTTATTGGTGGTTGTTAATTTGAGAAAGGAAAAATACCGCCTGCAAACGAGAAAATGCCTAATGATGAAGGAAGGCTTGTCCAAATTAGATATTGATTAAGCTGGACCGATTCCAAACCCGACAACTTTCAAGGCTAAGAAAACTCGCCAATGTGTATTATTTGTGGAGTAACTGACAGACTATTCCGGAAAGGCTCATTTAAAAGGTAATCTTATTTCCAGATATGGAATTGAATGACTCTCACAATAAAGAACTGGAATTCAATGAATAATTAGGTAAATTAAAAGATTAGGCATCCTCTTGACACCTTTCCTCGTAAGTTGAACATGGGACTGAAATGAAAAGAATCGACTTAATGCTTTTACGATGATTCATTATGATGAATTAAAATGTTTAAATTTCAAAGCGTTTTCGGGTTTTAATCGTGTGCGAAACTATGAATGTTGCCGACGTTTCGTGAACATTCATAGTTTCACTCACGATTGAAATGAAAATGTTCAAACGTTAAGTGTGAGGTGTAACGTCATACTTCAGTTATATTTTTCAAAGATTCCAATATTTGCTTATTATTGATAGGAATTTTGCAAGGTTTTTATGACAATTAGAAACGCAAAACATGGATTAACCATAAAGCTGCATTCCAAGGTGGAATTCATTGTCGGAAATATTCGTTGATAGAGGTAATATCCTAAGAAACAAGGATGAATGGTCAGTTAACATTTTTGGAATTCAATTTAAAATTGAATTATAAACCTGACGGTGAAGTTTGGGCGTTATGTAAGGTTATTGGTGCCACAAGGACAAGTTTTTCGAACACGTCAATATATTTGTTGAGAATGTACGTACTTTGCTTTTAGCCATGTCGAGTAGAGTAAGGCGAAGCTTGGCTGACGTCCAAGGCCAAATTTTTCCATCCAGTTGCTGTGCGAACGTTACAACCCATTGCACACGCCAAATCGTTTCTAGTGCTCGTCTTAGCAACCCGGGATCGGCCCACCTACCTACCCATAATGTCGCTACATTACCGAAGGAAGGAAGCCGTGGAGACGTAGTTCGTTGGATGATAATTATCTTGAACTACCCAGAAAGCAACAGAACATGTCGATTTCTTGAAAAGGGGCCATTCCTGCCCAAGGCAAGGAACAGGGAAAAAGGTTCTAAGCATGAAAAGAATCTGTTTGAAGAAGAAACTTCTAGGAAGAAAGTTGCAACGGGGAAGGAGAAGAATTTTATTATAAAAGTGAAGATAATTGTTCATTTATATAAGAATAAGACCGGATTTAAGGTGCAATAATGTTCTGCTAGGTATTTAGCGATCCAGCATTAAAATCTCCTGCCTTCAAGAAGGAATATGCACAGAGGAAAAACAAAGGCTTGATACGATATTTGGAGAACTAACTAACGCAATTCTTAACCGCTTAAAATTGATGGAATTGCAAAAATAGTACAACCGTTGAAGTTGGAAATTAAGCCTGTAATTTGGTTTATTGAATCCTGACTTTACTGAAGCTGCAGACATTCTAGGGATGTGAGGGGCTTAATTTCGCAACCTCTGGGGTGCTCTGAATCACGGTCAAGTGCCCAAATATATTTTAATTCAGCTTTGCACTCCACAAAGGGCAGTAAATTGCGAAATAATTGCGCTCGAGTACGTTCAGGGCGGAGGGGTGGTTTAACGTGAATTAGTAAAATGAAAAAAGGAAGCTGGCTATTTGTTTCGAACAAACAATATTGGTAGTAGAACAATATTTTTAGGGTTGATATCAAAATTTGCTCACAAGAATTCCTAGTTTTCACATCCTGCTCGTATTATTGTTTAACAACCTTATCTGACAATTTCCTTGAATGTCTCACCAGCAATATGAGCTTTTGTTAACCAGAATGGAAATTTAACATTTTTAAATTTTATTTCCGTTTACTAAATCACCGATAATCGAAAAATAATATAAATTTTACTTTTCGATGATTTTTGAAGGGAACTTTATTACCTAAGACCTAAAGTTGCCATAGTGGTGACAATAAAAGCAACCCTGAGGTTAAGTCCTATCAGATGGAAGCCCTATCTCAATGAGCCTGGCGAACCTTTAAGAGTTCTTCTAAATGGAAGAGTAGACTCTGCAAGACGTTAAATCCAGTCGCCTCAAGGCACCTTATAAAACTAATCCTCCTTTCTTTATTACGTCGTCCATGCGGATCTGTAAAATCAAAAATCGAGCCATTTTCTCTTCCTAAAACCCACGATACCAAATTAAGTTTTATTGGAAGTTGCTAATTTATTTTATCTAAAAAATGTCTACTGATTCTTAATAACAACGCTCAATTCTTCTAGCACGAATAAATAGAATATTTTTAGATACAGAATTTCCATCTGATTTGTTCTTCTCTGCTGACGAGGAACTTTCGTTTCCTCAGAGAAGCCGAAGAGAGCAAAGTCGTATAAGCAAATAAACAAGAATATCATAGAGGAATCTAGAGATCGAATCATCCAGGTCTGTAACAGCGACAATGTCGAGGCAGACATTGCAGTCGACGATGATTTTCGTTCCTCGAGCGGAGTTCTTTCATTCTTTGGCTCTTTAAGCGGCATTATTTCCAGGAATGATTACTTTTAAAAAAATGCTGCATTGACGGTTAATGCCGCGTGTAAACGGGCCAATTCGCCCGCGGCTCTTCATCCTCTTCTTCTGCCTTTTCATTCCCTGTGTAATTGAATCAGCTTTTTTCTTCACAAAAAGCGAACATGTTCATTCTGTTCTGCTCTGAAGAAATGAGTTTAACATCATTCCGTATACCCTTCAACACTAGACTCGAAAAGCATGAATCCAAAAGTAAATAGTAAACTTACTCGATGCTTTATGTTGAAGAATCTGTGCACCCATTTCCATATATTGTTTTGATTACAACCTCCAAAAAATGCTATGCGTTCTTCACTATATATGAAGGGTCCTCATAAGGAGGTCAAGAATTGATTTACAAATGTGTTCTTTCACAACTCTTGAAGATATATCACATGAGAAATATTCCTCGCAACGTATTTGCCCTTTTTCACTTCCTTTTCTTCCCTTCTTTAGAATGGAAAGCTATCTGGGAAATTTATTTCATTGGCTTCAGAGCGTAACCAGGGCGAAGGCGCTGATCGTCGGGTGCCAGTTTCCCATTGAAATTCTAGCGAACTGGGCAGTATTTTAAAGCAAGTAGTTTTTCTCACTCTAAAGTACACCTGATCCCTTCGGCGAGCTGTCAATTGAAAAGAAGTATCCAGTTCGAAAGATCATATCGTTAAAATAAAGGAAATGGAAATTGTATGCAGCTTATAATAAAGAGTTAAAGAGAAGTCTCTCTAAAATCTCTTGGTGCTTCAAAGGGGCCAACTGTTGCAACAGACACACAGAAAGGCCGGAGAGGATGGGAAGAGCAAGCGTGCGACCACTTCAGAGTTTCTCCGCCCGTCCACTCTGGATAGAAACTTGCATGACCCGTTGCTGGAGATACATCTTCTCCTTAAGAATTCCAAAATAATCAACATTCAAGAGTCAATACACCACATCCAATTTTTAAAAAACGTTCTCATTTCATAGAGAATAGACTCGTATTCGTCATAAAATCTTTATGCATCATAAAAGTGGAATTGGTTTTGAAAGTTAGGGACTTTTTAGAATTCATTTTAGAGCAGAACGTCGCTGAGTTAAGGTTACGTTTCCAGACGAAAGGTTACCGAAATTGAAAAGGGTTCAACGAAGCTTGCAAGTGACTTCTGAGACCAAATGTTTTCTTCCAGAACTTTAGGTTGTAGTTTTCTTATAAAGCTTCGAGGGTCTCGTGATTTTTCTCATTCTGTAAGTAAATGCTTCGTTCAAAGAAGTACTATCTGCAGATGCACAAGACTTTATCTAGAAGATCTAAATATAATAAAAATGGCAAGATTTTTTCTAGAAAACTGATTAACATCATACATGAGATTTTGGAGGGTTATTGTAGGGAAGCAGACTTGTGTTGACGACCAAAAATTTTTTTTTTTCTCTTGATGAGTTTCACCATTTGAAACAGATACCCCAGAACCTTTTGGCGATTTAAACAATCACCAGAGCGATTTGTGTAAAGTAGCTTCCTCGATTTCAGCTTGTATCATTATTCCTGTCTTGTCGAAACCCCACAACCTTTTTCTTAGCCTTTGCAGACGTCCATGACCGATCTAATACTGACTGCGCATACAGAAGATGAGCCCCAGCTGGCAGGGTTCTGCAGTCTTTTCTCATCCTGTGACGATACTGTGGCCAGCTGATCTGTTTTTTATTTATTTTAAACTCATACTCACCAATGATGGGAGGGAATTTGGAGGGGAGAACGAACAATTCTAGTATCTCTGGGTAAAGAGAGGATCATTGGTGTTACAGTCACGTTTGCGTATTTTGAGATACGTGATGTTTGTTCATAGGATGAATCCCCCAGCTCGATCATTAAAGTTCATCGTGATCCCCGCTGACCGGTGGTCGCTGATAGGCACGATCCCTTCCCAACTGAGGATTAGGATCACTCCGACTTGTCATTGCGGATACAACTCCTCTGTGGTCTATCAACCTGACTTTGGATCATTATTCGTGACGTGTAACGCCTAATGCAATTATACTTTGATTGATAATTTGAATCATGGATCAACTGTCAACATAGTCCACTTAATGTTTCGGTCCGTTCTTGGCCAACAAAAATAATATTTGTAAATTAGAATAAATGAATCTGGTATCATTATTCAGGACTGAGGATTCAGTTCTCACAATTGAGGATTGATCATTGATAATTCAGGACTCGTTCGCAGTAAGCTAACTATTAAACGTACGTAATAGGTATTAAATTACGTATTAGACTGTTAAACAATTAAGACTCGTATTTACTTTGTTTTGAAGTTGTAATTTATTGGTGTGACTTTCCTAGTGGAAAAAATATGGCACATTTTTCTGATTAAGTGATTAATAGGAAGCAAAGTCACAAAAAGCTACAGACTGAACGGTTTATGAAAGTGACAGTTGGTTTCTCTCGCGTTGGGCGCAATATGCACTGTCTAGTAATACCTATAAGTAATCGCAGTCAAGAGCAGTGCCGGCCACAACCCCGATTGCGTGGTTTGGACCTGTGCGATATCGGTGAAGTTTACGAGCTAGAAATCCCGGAACAGCGCTTTTCCTGACCACCTTTCCCCCCTAGGAAGTCAAGATAGTATGTGCAAAGTACCCGCCTATCTACCCTCTGGTGCTGTTTCATATCGGAGACATCCTGTCGTCTTTCAAGTGCTGGCAATGTCCGATATATCTTTGGGATTAGCTTACCTGGCTATTGTCTAAGCTAGAAACTACTCAACTCTAAACTGCACGAAAGTTAACTTTTACTTAATATTCGTGAACCTCAAGTGGAAATTGTCAAACAGCTAGATATAAAATAATGGAAGAATTACTATATTTGCGATTGAATTGTATATAACCAATTTATTTAGAAAAGTTTAATTTTATGATACGAGATAAATCCAAAGGAGGATGTGCAAATTTCATGAAATTGAAACCCTAAAACATTGGATGCAGGATCATTAAATTTAAGGTCAAAATCTGGGCTACGATGTGAGTTTAGCCTCTGTTCAATATCGGTTGAAACTTTAATCAAAGGTCATGCAAATTGCGTGGATAAGATTAGACCGAAAGTGTGCCGAGCAAAATTTTAGCAATGATGAAGCATAATGTCTAGAGAAACGACAGTATAGAGTGTGTGGTCAACTTGGAGTTATCGAGGGGAACTAAGGTCGGAGTGAAGTATCTCAAAGTGGAACCGGAACTCTCTCATGGGAGTGTCGACGGACTAACGGACTCATTCATTGCCCAGTTTAGCGGCACTTTGCCCTGAATATTCATAGCTAACCTCCTCCGAGTCCCTCGGGTAAATATCACTCGAAAAGTTCAGCATGGCTTTCGTCCCGAAGTACAGGAGCAATGTTCCTCTACACTTTCCAAGCGCTTCTGCACTCGACAGACAATTTACGGGTTAGCACACTGCTGAGAGCACTGAAATATTCTTTGTATATTCTTCTTAGACACATCTTAAAACTATTAAATCCTTGAGAAATAAATGAAATCATTAAATATTTAGTACTTTCACAAGTTTTGATTCTGGTGTGAGAAATATTTCGTTCTTAACTCAGTATTGCTACGTGAATAAGGATTCACAACTGTGATAATGAAAATAAGATTTCAGAATATACGACTAAAAATACATGATGAATTATAAACTCCCAAGACAAATATTGAAGAAACAGGAAGCAGGACTTTGAAAAATGTAATTCAGGAAGCAGGAATCAGGAATCAAAACTAATAAAAGAAAAATCTGGACTTTTACTAATTAAATTAACTAATCAGCATTGGAATATATACTAAAATTTACATTTCTGCATTAATCATGTCGTCATCAAAAATACAGATAGTAACTTGTATCAATCTAACACTTTTGAAACGAAAGATAAGTAAAGCGATTTAAAAATACTTTTTTCTGAATTCAAGGGACGTACTAGACCCACGTATTCGCCTGCATGCCTTTATCTTACCCATTCTTCCCAGTTTTCTCTACTTTCTCAAGCTTCCCACACCCCTTGTAACGTAATTTGAGATGCACTACCGCAAAACGCATAGCACGCGCAGGCAATGTGAATCCAATATTGGAAAGCAATTTTTCTCCAAGAAGAATTTTAGCCGGGCTTTTCGAACCCTCGGACCTTTGCGGTTCGTTTTGACACCCTTCCTTTCCGCAACTCCGCAACCATCAGTTTAACCGCTCGTTTCTTGTGCGCGGTTCTACGCACATTGGATTATTTTGCGGCTTGGCTTAGGCACATACGCTTATATGAGTACTACTCATAACCATCGTGTCACCCCAGCCTTTAAAAAATAATTTTTAGGACCCCCATAAATAGTATTGTTGTAAATTCAGCTGTTGTTTCGTGTAATTTCTTACATTTCTCTTAATTTTCAAGTCAAATTCAAACGCATTACGAGTAGAAACTTCATACGAGAAATATTCTAAAGATTAGGAATCAGGGTTTATTAAATTTTATGCAAGAAAATGGAATCAGGACTTTGGGTACAAACTTTAAGAGAAGGAATCAGGAGAGATAAATTTAGACTCGTCAGTCAGTAGTCGAAGATCGTAAATAAGTCTCAGAAAATTTGAATTAGGACTTGAGTTTCAGAATAACTCTATGATCATCAATAATAATTTTGTATCACTATATCAAAGCTTACGGACAGCATTAAGTACTTAAAATTTAGGAATTATAAATAAGGAGGTCGTGCTCAAAACTCATGAACGAATTTTTTGGTTGTAGGGCATATGATTCAATATCCAAGAATCAGGACTTAGAATTCAGACGCTATGTTATAAAAGTTCCAAAACCACAATAAAAGTTTTTTTTCATAACATAAGCAAAACAGAGTAACAACTTTGTACCAGAAATGTTGTACCAACCAGAGTTGGATATTGGGATTCTGACTGGAAGGGCAGCTTATTAAAACATAATTGCACTGTTAATTAGAGCATGGTGCACTTCGGTCGTGTATTCTCGTCGGGTCTTATAGGGCTCATGGAAACGGCATGGATTCGCTTCTCTCTGCATGAAGCTGGTCATGAAGTACACTCATTTATAACTTCGGGAACAAAATTAAATTGTAATTACAGAATATACACACCGCCTCGGTAAGCGCACGCCGACGACAACTAATTATATTTAGGTACCTTAGTTTTACCTTGGCAACCAAATAAAAGCGGGTATTCAAGATGAGGCGAGATATCGATCGACTACGTGCTAGCCTAGCTTCGTACTTACTTCGTATTTACTTTCTCGGTTGCAGCATAAAATGCCATCTACAACATATTTTACCAAATTTGCTCCAATGCAAAATGCTCTTTTTCCATTCAAGAAACTAAACCTGTACCATCCATGAATGAAGATATCTACATAAAACAAGGGTAAAATCATTTCGTGAAATTTATTTTTATATTGTTGGACAGGGTTTTTGGTGATCCTAAGACGGGTTGCAAAGATAGGCGTTAAAGTTTTTAAATAAACACCCTATTCCATTAACTGGTTGCAGTGAGGAGAAGGGAAGCCTAACGGGATAATAAGATATTTAGTTTACTAACATTTAGACGGCGTCAGGAGTTTACGCTGAGGTCGAAGGCGGTTCGTGGTTTAAGAGACTTAGGAGCTAGCGGTCACCCCCTGAGTGCATTCTCCTGTTCCGAGGTGTCTACCAACGCTTAAGCTTTCAGGATCATTAATTTAACGCGCGAGTTTCGCAAGCTTCATCTCGCCCATCCCTCTTCTCATACGACTTTACTGATGCCCCACCTCCAATATGTCATGGTTGCTTTCGCGATCAATTTATGCAGAGAGATGTGAGCTCAAGGTGCGATCTATCTCGTCCATCATGAGTCCCAACCCAGGAATGAAAAACTGGGAAGAAAATCATTCTTTGGTCAATAAAGATCAGAAGTTATTAATAGTGAGTCAGAAATAATGATTCACGAATCAGAAATAAATTAGGAACTTATATTAGAAATGAGAAATAATAGTAGAACTGAGGGAAAGAATATAGGGTGCAAGTATATCTTGGTAGGAATAAAAATAGAAGGAAGGAAACAACAATTAGAGAAGAAATTAAAGGACACTCAGGTAGCTTAGGGCAGTGCACGCGATGCCACGTGCGCTCGGTTGGATTCACCTCCCTGAATTTTACATGCGAATACCACGAAGCCTTATCTCTAAAACTTTAGGTTCATGTTCCATAATGAACTTCCCGATCGCGGTCACGTTTTCTGCCCCTTAAAAGTATGATAAACGATGTTGCTTTTGTTTTCATATTTTGCTGGAGATATTAGAAATCTCAATTTTACCCGAAGGATTAACAGAATATACCTAAAGTTCAATGTCTGTCTATTTTCGTAAAGAATATGAATATCTGATATTGTTAGATTCAGGTGAATCAATCACTTGTTTGACTAACAATAGATTCTAAAGGTAGGGTTATCTAAAGACTGAAGCTATTCAGCATGATACAATCGACATTCATGATATTCCGTGCGATTGTGGCATATTGAGACAAGTTCGGAGTGGAGGTGAACAGCTTCTCTTATTCTACCCACTACTACTATGTTTCTAAGGAGGTCTTGAAATGTGCTAAAACGGAATTAGCATCTCCATTAGTTGAGAGGCATAATGCGATAATAGTGCGGTCTATCTCGTAGGCAGTGAAACAAGAGCTTATGGTCATTTCTGCACCATGGAGCGTAAACTAAAGCTCTTCAGAATCCTGAAATTTCAAACAACCTATGATAGGTACATATTACTAACAATCTTAATATTTGGCTTCGAAAATTTTTAAACCTATGATGGAAAGTTTTGGTCAATATCCTAACAATTCTTGGTAGAAGTCAAAGTCAATATAACTAAGCAAATTTGCGGGTTCATGAACCCTACTTCGAAGGAAAGTAAGATAATAACCGGCTCACATACCCAGGTAAAGGGGATACGACAGTTTTTAAATTTTAATTCTATTCGTCGACAACGCGTGCTTTGAAGTAATTGAGCAAGCGTTGTAGAGTGTTTCAGAGGGAAAAAGTTTTAAAGAGGCCTTCGAAAGTTGAATAAAAGAGAAGCGAAGAATCTTGCTGTCCTCCCTGCAAATTATATCTTCACAATTCCTAAAATTTTAGGATACATGTAATTCCGCCTTAAATTCTACGAGTCAATACTTATATACAACTGATTCAGGGATCGAAACTTCAATTTTTGTGTTCTTCTATAAGAGTTGTTATATGATCAGTCAAATCTATCTACAAAAACGTTCTTTCGAATCATTTGTCAGCAGTGAATGGAATTCTTGACGTCGCCCGCGTTTGCTCTTGATGTGAGTGAGGAGTCGAAAACTGCATGAAAACTTGAAAATAGTTTTGAAGTCGAAACGAGGACTCGTACAGCCTCTCTTCACACTTCAAGAAAATACGAGTCAGGAATTTCGAGCTGACTGGGAAGTTTTTAACTAAGTTTGGCGGTTCCCAGTTTCCCCTTCAAGTCCGTACGATCCTACCACTTCCTTTCATGTCGATTCTGCAGGCGCTGAACCTTTCGATGAGTCGGCCAGATTTCAAACGATAACGAGAGTAGTAAAAAATTGACCAATCGACCTCGAAAAACTCGTTGATGCCGCCATTAAAGATCTTATCAACTTCCAGAAGCTCAGTTTATTAGATTATTTTATTTTTAAAGTGGGTAGCAATTTCAAGACACGAATCGAGACTCGCAAATTATGATCATAATAATTCATTATCCCTTATTGGTGACGCCAAAAACCTGAATGAAAATCTTGAATCTCTCAACTGGATTACTGATTTATCAACCATCAATCATGATTCCTCATAATTCCTGATGATTGCTTTTCGATTCTTCATTCTTAAAAATTTTGAATCAATTTATGAATTATATATTTCGGTGAAGCGTGATTTCTTCATATTTATTCTGAGTGAGAATGTAGAAGGGTTTCCCTAAGTCAGTGATGAGTAGAAATGCCTGAAGCCTGGCGAAAATATTTGTAATCTCAGCAGTCAAATTAAGAATTTTGGTGGCCCGTAGAGAACAGTAGCTCGCTATCAGCATGTCAGTTTGTCCGCGTTTTTCGTGCAGCAAGGAAGGACGGACAGACGGAGAAACAGCGAAACACGGGTTTAATTACGGTGGCGGTACTAAAAACTTCAGCCTGGCAAAAAGGGGGCCGCGCACAGCACGTTGCACCCGTGTACGCGAATTTTCCGAGATTCGGCGGTAAATGAGAAAAATACTCTTTTAAATGTTTATGTCGTTCGCACGCCGCTGCACTCGAGCAGACTTCACCCTGAAGTTTTTATTTCCCTTTATTCTGCAGCGTTCTCTTCCGCAGTGTCAATGCTACTAATGGCCTTCGAGAAGCTTTCAATGCTTTCAATTATTTCCACCTTTCCTTACTTTTAACTTCAAAGAGGAGCAGAGCTCTCTTTTCTTTCTTCTCGCCACCACTCCTCACTTTCGTCTGTGCTCCAAATTGTGGCTCTGGAAAAAGTAGTCGGAAAAGGAAGTCGAGCCAACCTTACGGTAATTGGTCGTCGAGTAACTGGAATTGATAATTTAATTATTAAGCTTTGTTTCATTTTCTTTGCGCCTCAGTTCGCGTGAGCAATCATCACCCAGGTTGAGCTGTATTTTTTTTATCTTGGTATTCAGCCTTTTATCTTTATGCGAATTTTTCATCAGTAAAATTGAAAACGGAAGATTGAGTTGGCGCCAATTAGGCCGAGACAATCGTTAACTCAGCAAAAACTTTAGCGACATTTGGCCAAATTATAACATTTCTTGGTAGTTAACAACGAGATACTTTAAGATGAAAGTCACTTCTTTAGAAGAAACTGAAAGTGTTCATCAAAATATCCTGACATGAGGACTAGAGTTGCATATATCTCTAAAGTGTGACAAGTCAAGCTTGATGGATCCGAAGTCATTACTTGTGAATTATAGAACACGATTTATGGGACTGGTGTCAAGTATTCTTAATGAAACCTCAGGATTTAGCATGCAGGAGAAGTGAGTTGGACCTAAGAAATAAAAGGGCCCAGAAATAAAATAATCACTCGCTTATTCAAGAAGTTTTTAAGATGCGTAAAAATGGATTGAAGGAAAATAGCGATTTGAAGAAATACTGTATATTATAATAATAAAATGCTCTTGAATTTAATGGATTAGGAGGATTGGTATCTGGAAGAAGCTAAAAGACGTGTTAAATGCCGAAGAGTGTATTTCTCCACTTAAACAAGTCATACGTCTGCCTTAATTAGGGAAAGGATAAGATAACGTCCAAGAAGCAAGAAAAGTGTCTGTGGCGGATAAAGGTCGCTACCTGAACTCTGTGACCCCAAAAGCGTGCAATTTATGGCTATCAAGAGGTTTGAAACGATTTTGCCACAAACTCCAGGGCAAGAAACAAAAGGTTAACAGAGAGTGGATGAATAAATTACGGCGTATTGCGTGAACCGTAAAATGTGTGTTTATACCCGTTAAATTTAATGACATTTCGGCTGGAATTACAATTGTTATTATAAACTTTATTGTTCGGATTTATCAGACCGGTTAACAAATAACGATTGACATTCGAGAGGTCCTCTGCTATTAAATATGACCAGATTGTCGAAATGATTTTTTTTTATATTATTTAGTTATCTCTGATGTATTATCCTTGAATTTAATTAGGCAAAGCTTGTTCAGAATAATTAAATAATCTACTTAACTAGTAGAAGGTGAATTTAGAGGGATGTCCAATCAAGTTTTGGTGGAATACTGTTTCAATCTTCAAATCTCGTTAGCTTGCGAAAGAAACTAAAAGGTTTCAGAAACATGAAACAGGATCGTCTTTGCCACGTAGGGTGTAGGATAAAACGCACAATTAATCTTGGAGCGCGTTCCAGGTCTGACCTCGTAACTCAGGTTTCGGTGTCTCCGCATGGTAATAGAGAGTGGGAAATGCGCGAGAGGGTTATGGGGGTTGAGGACGTCCGGCGTTAGTAGCCCACCTCTGGCAAACGAAGCGAACAGGACTACTCGTTATTATGTAACGAGAGGCTCGTTATAACGTCGGAGACAAATTCTGCAGCCCAGTAGAACCCCTTCTCCCTTGAACCATCCGATCCCTTTACCGCAACACGCCACATCGCATCGCACAGTGCAGAACTGTCACGCACGAGTACTGCCATTTAGATTATTCTCTCCCTCGTAAAGTACGCAATATACCGTGAAAAAGAAAAATTAATTTTAATTTAATCAGGGGTTTTATCGCTTTTTTAATAGAGGATTTAGGGAAATTAAGAGCTTTGCTTAAATTGGACCAACCTGTAGTTAAGGCAATTTTTAAATT
Organism: Andricus quercusramuli; assembly: GCA_932178445.1. Lineage (NCBI taxonomy): Eukaryota > Metazoa > Arthropoda > Insecta > Hymenoptera > Cynipidae > Andricus > Andricus quercusramuli. The sequence continues at coordinate 5,724 of CAKNXH010078984.1, read as the reverse complement.
TTACTTCGTTGATAATATTGAGCAATTAAGCTTAGGATGAGGGAGTCATAATGTTTATTTATTATTTCGAAATTGTAAATTAGGAATCATTACTCAGCAATAATTGCTCAGGAATCTGTAATGAATTTCTAAAAATGAAGAATCATATCTCAAAAGAAATAAACGATGATTCAGAATTTAAAAGTGAGAAATAAGAATTTAGGAGTCTTAAATAACGAAGAATCAGAATTCTTCAGCTATGTATCAGGAGACAAATGTGACTCTTGATATGAGTAATTTAATTAAATTGGATACTTATTAAATACTTATTAAATACTCCTTACTCACTCATATAAATTAGGAGTCATTGGTGTCAACATAGGAATATTAATTTAAACTTACGATTCGCAAATAAAGTTAGGGCAAAGGATTCAGGAATAATCATGACAGATGATTTAACGAATTCTTGATAAGTATTCAGGTGTTGTGAAACGATGATCAGGTAACAGGAAACTATTATTTATTATTCATGGCCCAGGACTGAAGATTTAAGAATGAAGTTCATGAAGAACTTATAATGAATGATGAATTACGGTAAACAATCAGGAGTTACGAATTATAAAGAAATAATAATTAATAAAGACCTATAAACCATGCAGATGTAACAATTAGGGTGAAATTAAGAATGCCGACTTAAGAATCACCAATTAGGACATACGAGTCATGAAGAAGTAATAATAAATCAGGAGTCCTGAATTAGGGCTGGATATTGAGCAATCATGATGCATAAATTATGAAAAAGTGATAAGAAATCAGGACTCGATTGCAAAATGGAATTTTCGATTTTTCATTATTTTTTTGTGCTTTCAGCTTTTAGCTTCTTTTGATTCAAAAGACTTTGATCGATTGATCGAGCGTGGCTGACCAAGTTGCACCTGCCTCCTGATAGCCGTCAATCGCACTCTTCTCATTTGTCCTCCACGATTTGTTCCACCTGAATTGCGTATAACATACGCCTTCGAGAAAAGTTTCATCCTTTCATGTTCCGTATTCGTTAATAATCGATTACGAAGACTGAAGCTTTTCTCGCGTATGAAGTTTCCTGCGATACCATAGCTTATTGTTTTAAGAAAGTTGAAATTTGTTGCAAACTTTGCGGGCGAGGAGCGGGCTTTTTCTCAGTTGGAAATAATCCCTCCTTCATCATCGCCGACGCGTTCCCAACGCCTGGAATGGCGCATCGCAGCGCTAAGCCACTGATTAGTCGCTCCGGGTAAACGGAAGGGTAATCTGTTGTTGCTGAATTTTTATTACTTCACTCCCTAAGCCTCGGCCTTCGGTAAACAACTGTACTTCTTACTCTACGATTCCGACCGATAAAGCGAAAGTTAGGTGGAAAACACTTTTTCCAATTTTTAAAGCCAGTCTACATAAAGTTTAAGTTTAAATGGATTTATCAGGGAAAGTTTGGAATGATGCACGGTACTGCAAGACTCGTTTAGAATATAAAAATTTGATAATTTGCCTCTCGAAGTGGGAATCAATTGGCAGTATTTGTTGGCTACTCGCAGAATAAGTTTTGAGAGAAACCTTGGAAACGAAATATTCTGGATCAAAATTGTAGTAGAAGGTAGAACCCACAATCAGTTTAATCAAAATGCTTCTTAGAGTTAAAATTTCCGGAATCACCAGGTATTGTTGCATACTCTGGGTTCCCACATTCCCGTCTGAATCATTGAATGTCCTATCACACACCTCCAATTTCAGCAATATTCCGCTTAATTCACCTGCGCTCAACGCAAACTCTGTTTCATTATGGCTTGAACTTGGTTTGGGAAAGCTCCTTTTTGTATGGCTGAACAGTGGCCAGCCCAGAGCCTCTATTTTCCACATAATCACGCGAACCCGGACCAGTTTAATGGAGTTCGGCGAGACGAAAATTCGAGGACACCCTTCCGCGTTCGATCGTCGGATAACACGGTCTTCTACTGGTTGTTGCAGGATAGAACCGGTGTACCGAGATCAATTTGAGCGTCGTGTATGTGACAGTGCTGCTAGCGAGCCAATTCACGCGGCGTATAGTAATTAAACTGTGGTTTAGCGTGACCGGAGCACCTGCCGTTACCAAATTGCAAGTTATGCCGGGCGTCACTCGATGGTCGTGCCAAACCTGAATACATACAACCAGACCGAAAGCAAAGTTTCAAGTCGATGTCGAAACTCCCCAGATCTATGTACCCATTTGACTCATACCATCGTCGCTTCACATTTTCTGAAACCTTAGCTTCACGATGATTTATGGAGAGTCCGTTTTGCCTTCCTTGGAACTATATACCACGCACAAGCCCCAATACTGCCGATAGAATTTTCCAAACCTGCCTCCAACAATGGCTTAACACGTCTGGTTGAGGGACGAGGATTTGCGGCTTGAGCGCCAATTGATTTACACACAATTGCACACCTTAAGTCGTTTCTTCCCTTGCCTCTTTCGCAATCTTTCATTGCTTTCGATTCACAAATTAGATTGATTGTTAACCGAATTGTTTGATTGCATGTAATATACGTGTAAATTTAGAAAGGAGCCTTCTAGGCCACACATACTGTTATGTTAATTTAAGGCTTAGGAATATTGTTCCTGAGTTTTAATATGTGAAGTGCGAAATTTTAATCTTGTATGTATATCTATTTGTCAGTCCTGATTATTTCTGACAGTTGCTCAAAGTGCTACTTACATGAATTCCCTAGCTTTTGCAACTTTGTTCAAAATCCCTGAAGTTTCCTGGTGGACAAAATTCCTTGACTTTTCTTTGATTTCCAGGTTTTTCCTGAGAAGCGCCTAACCTGGAATTTATCCAAGGAAAACTAACTGATGACAACGAAAGAGCTCAGATAAGAGGGACAAGAGCTTAGCCGACCATGGGCGAAGTACATCCGTTTGTGAATACTTTTAATATTGATTAAAGGCAGGCATATTTGAATTAGTTTTGCTTTTACTTTCATATATAAGCCAAAAATCCATCCTGACATCCCTGTGATTACACTATGATATTTCTAGTATTTAAAAATAGTGATAATAAGACATGCTAATATTTCAGTGAAGCGAGTGAAAATAGTGGTCTGGACGATTGATGGTACATTTTCATTGGTTCATAGCGACATTCCACACTCGGTAGAGGACTCGAAGGAAGTTGAGGTTTCCTATACAGATACCATTTTCAACAAAGTTGGTTTGAGAGATTCGCCAGTCCTCGAGGTTATATTCAAGAGGTTGGGGTCATGTTAGCGTTCAGAAGTTACAAACCTCCGAAGCGTTTTCGAACGGCAAATTAACCAGTTGGATAAGCACGCATCGTGGAGAATCCTTATATCGATCAGGTATTCAAGTGGATTGAAGAGTAAACTGTTTCAAACTCCAAGTATGATGTTCTCTCAGTTCCATAATTAGTGCTTCTGACGATGGAAGTCGTATCAAGTTCATCAGATTCAAAATCAAGTAGCTCAGTTTCGTAATATGTTCATCAATAAATAGTTCATCACAATAACTATATTATGTACATCAATTTTGCAATGGGAACACTAATGGTTCTAATTTTGAATTCACATATCAAGTACACATAACTCGAAACAAAACTTAATCCTCTTAAATTCTCTCTTAAGAGATTAATTTGAAACAATTCGACTGGAAGTGTGTCGGGAGAAGATAAACGAACGGTTTAGAGCAGAATAAATCGATATTGTTTTCGTTCAGGAAGGAGGAGAAACCTGTGAAAAATTAACCATTTCACAATGGAGAAGAGTAAGCGTCCAGTCTTTGTGTGACGCTTCCATGACAGAGGACAATGGAAGAAAGGAATATTAATCGGGGCAGTGGAGTTTGCTGCATTTATCTTATGCGCGTCGCAGAACGAGTGTACTTGGCAGGTGGAAGGTTGTTGCGACAATTTCTATGAAAAATAATGCCCGCGACGGGAGCTTATACCCTCCTTCAGAGTAGTTCATTTAGCAGGCTGTCTGCTTTCGGGAATTCATCTCCAAGTAGAAGCTCTCCCTTAGGCCTGGCGAAGGGAGAAGAAACACCCTCGTCGTTGCCGCGAAACCTGCCCCTAACTCAACCCCTCGCTCCACCAGTGCCGCAAGAAGCAGCAATAAACGTCAGAGCTCCTTGGTAATTAAAACTAAAGATCCAAGGCGCGGTTGGCGAAAGCGAAAAACAACAGCCGGCGCGTCAGCGAAAAAAAGATGAAACAAAGACAGAAGGTGAAAAACGAGCTGAGAGAATTGAATAAATTCATTTCAATGCGGGAATTTGTTTCTCATTATTCATTGAGGTAACACCTTTGATAATAATAAATGTTCTGTTTCACGGAATTAAATCTCAGCTTAATTATATTTTGCTAGCGTAGCTCATTAAGTATTAGAAACTCCAGGTCATACCAATTTTTAAATACAAAACTTCGAAACTGTAATTTGAAGAATTCACAAAAGAATCTCTAAATTCCCGAGTCTAATGCGGAGCAAGTCTATATTTAAAGTTTTTGAAATTAGACAATATTCAAATAGGAACATTCAAAACTGTACATTTCCAAAATATAATTAATTCAAAATTCAGAAAATATTGAACAATCTTACATTCAGGGCAATGAAAATTCAACAGATTGAAAAAAAACACTGAAAGTTCTTCAAATAATAAGGTTTTCAATGTAAAAGATGGAGCGACTAAAATTATGTAATTTATAAAATATAGATTTGCAATCTGAAATCATACAATTGTGTACATTTCTAATTGAATTATTTAATAAATAGGGCTTTTAAATATTCGAAAGTATCGTAACTACAATAAATAACTTGAAAAATTAACAGGTTAATTTATTAAAGTCAACTAGTGAAAATATTGATCTAGCATATTGAGAAGTTCCACAATATTGCCTTTCTATTGTTTCAATATCCTCCAATATGTGTAAAGTCGACTATAATTGTATTCTCCCCAAAACAATAGAATTTCCTAATGTTTAAAAATTATTTATTTTCTTCACAGAATTTTATAGAATTGTATTGTTTTGAGAAAAATACAATATTATAGCCGACTTAGTTTATATTTTAGTGAATATTTCAAGAAAAACCCCGTTTACAATAAAGCATCAAGAGACTTTTCTTTAGAGCTTTTCGACGGAAACGAACTTGCTTTTCAAACTTTTTTCGTATCTCGCCTCGATTCTCAAAAGTCAGAACCTCAAAAAGTTTATTTTCAAAATCTTGAAAGTTCTTTCAATATTGAAGGCTTCAGAATTAAAATTGTTCTCTTACTGAGGTTTGCAATTTGAAACTGTTCAATTTCGAATACTTGAATTTGAATCTACAAGAATATCAATAAAATACGGAAAATTTAACTATCGCTTTTAATTCGAATTGAATTGGTACAATTGATGAGGTTTTAAATAAAGATTGTTAAATTTTGTATCACTCTATAAATTTAAAATGAACTAATATCAAGTTCCTATCTAAAAGTATTGAATTTTGAACATTATGAAATTAAAATGCTTCAACTATCAAGGCCACGATTTCTAACCAAGTTTCTAAGGGCAAGAAAATTAAACAATTAGTCTTCGAAATTCAACAAGTTAAAAGACTCTTTCTATAGCATCTAATATACTATGATATCAAGTGACATTTAAAATGATTGCAAAATGATTTTCCAGGTTTTTTTTTTGAATAAATTTTTGTTCACTGAATACATTCTGGCAAGAG
>CAKNXH010078983.1:0-65365 GCA_932178445.1 Andricus quercusramuli | reverse complement strand
CTCATTCTAGACTAATATCACTGAAATATAGCAGCAATAAAAAAAAACAACGATTCCATAAGTCAAGTGACGCACAAGACTGAAAGCAGGTCAAGTTCGTTTGCTACAGTTTATTCTCCAAGTTAAATCTCGAATGAAGTGCTGCAAACAATTTACTTTCCTGCGCTACATTTCCCTCATTTTCTCTCGCATTTCGTATCATCGCCTCGCTTTGCGTTTCAATCGCCGCCGCAGAAGAATACAAGCTTTTGAAAAATTCAACGCGTTTCCACCATGCTAGACATAAAACGAACCATTCTCCTTGAATTTCATTTGGTGCAAGCATTGCAATCGATCTTGAAGAGCTTTGGAGATCCACCATGGAGGTTGAGCTTTTGAGATGAAACTGGAACGTTCAACAGAGGATGGGGTTCGTAAGATGGCAAAGGAGCTGAAGCACGAGTACCTAGTACTTGCAACAGCTGGATGTAATCCGGCTGGTAAATAAGGATTTTACGCAGAGAGGAACTGATGTTTACCAGAATCACCGAGAGGTAATGAAATGCTCGCTACCTCTGCAAATAGATTTCATGGGTAAATTCATAAACCGAGTACCTATGCTTGATATACTTCTAAAAATTTCCAAAGCGTGGATACATAAACCTTTGACGCACCGTAATCCCTCTGTGGCATCTACCTCCTGCCAACCAGCTAAAAGAGTATTTGCAAATCTCGCTCATAAAATATCATGTGAAACTTGTCGGGAGAGCCTCTTACTCAGGATTGCGACATGAAGGAGTTTTATCCCTGCACCTGTCCAGTATATTTTCTTCCTGGTTGGTTTATCCTTTGTGCAATTGCTGTCGTCGGATTTTGTTTGCAGAATAATGCGAACTCGCTCTCTGATTTAAATCTTGTTGTCAGTTTTCACTAGCATTAGATTCATTGAAGTAAAGAAAGGACTATGCTTCTCTTTATATCTGATATTCAATGTAATGAGGTAATATTTCACGCTTCCTCTACTGATTTTACCCTCACTGCTATCATTACTTCATTTCTTGTACCATTCGCTTTGAGGGCCAGCCAAGGACCACTATCTTTAGACTTGAATCTCCTTTTGATCATGAAAGCTCTGCTGCTTTCCTGAAGTAGATCCATCGGGAGGTATTCTACACTGATACGCCATTTGGGGTCAGATGGGAATTGGAAATCGTAATGCGTGATCGAGATGTTTAGGGTCTTCTTAAGAGGCGTGCATTATTGATGCGTCACTGACTCGGCCTAGAGGCACGTAAAATGGAATAGCCATTGCAGTAGCTCTGCGGACAAAGCACGGTCCTTTCAGGGTTTCAGCATCATTAATTCATGCTCACTGGAAGCCGTTTTGGAGATAAGGATTCCTCACCACAGCCTCAACCCTCTTCATTATTGAAAGCCTTAAAAGTGACCTTTCCCTCGATCTCATTTCAGACTTGATACCTTTTTTAATATCGACTATTTTATTTTATTGATACCAACTACATCATCGACGCCTTTTTTAACTGTCGGAATTCGAAACTTCTGGGACAGGATTTTGGGATATATATTATATATACATATATGTTTCAAACTGCTTTTTTGGGACAGGATTTTTTCGATATAAGAGCCTGTTGCAGAGATAAAGTGGTCGTTAAGTGAACATTGCTGAGTCCGGAAGATGGAACGACGAACAAGAGGAGATGGATCCGGAATACCTTGGACTGGGTGGAAGCGGTTTGGATGGTAGCCAAGGTCGTTCACTTATCCCTCGGATTTTCTCTCTATTTGAGAACAAACGGTACGAAGAGCGATGCAAGTGGGCTCGGCAGCACGGCACGCCGCGGCCGGTGCCAGTGCCAGTGCAACCACCAGTTGCTACAGCGCTCGAGATACGTATAGCGTAGGCCTACCTAAGTACGTAGTTAGTTTCATATCGCCTGTTGCATTCGTAAAGTGTTTCTTCGGGAGGCCCGTCCCGTTCCAGGCCATCCTTACCGACGCCGACAACGCCAGTCCTGATAAATTGCTTCCGCGCGACAGAATGACTCATCGTTTCGGTCTTCTTGTCCCTAACACGTAATATCTCAATACGTCAGGCCAATTATTTCCGTACTATCATAAGATGTTTATGAGTAGTTGATCCTTCAGAGGTAGATGTGTCTCCATGTTCATTTGGTAATGTTTGAACGGAAAAAAGCAGAAGATGATGGTGATAAGGATTATGATGCTGACAAGTGTTAATGATTGGTTTGAGTAATCTTCAAACCAGTGCGGATCAATACCTGATATTGATGAATCATGAATTAAAGATAATTTAAAAAAATGTTTAACAATCTACCAGCTATTGATTTAATTAAGTTACGAAGATTGAAATCATAAATTTTAAGAGGATGTTCTCTCTTGTGATAAAATCTAATCCTGGTATAAATGATTGGGTTGAGAACATGTTATACCCAAGGGTACAAGATTTTTGCATTTCTCAAGTGGCTTTGAATTCCATGCACAACCTTTGGGTGCCAACAAGTGGTCCATAAACCAAGCAACAATCCGCGCCTATCCAGAAGCGTGGTGACCCTACGTGCAGTAATTACTAATCAATGCTACTCCACTCTACTATCTCTAACATAGATGATCCAAGAACGTGTTCTGTAACAAAAATCGAATCTTAGTTTATCCGACATTCCTAGTCTCATGTGATTCGAACCGAAAGTGAGGCGCACCTTCGAATTCTAAAAAGGGTAAAGTACCTTATCTAAATTCTGGAATGTTTTTCGATTCGTTCCATGATAATCCACTTTGCAAAGGTGGATTCTACTTTTGTAAATCACCAAATTACACGTTTTTGTAGTAAAGTTTTAAGAAGAAATGACCGAATGATAAGTTTACATTTCCTTCAATTTAGTCGAATGTTCTCCATCTTAGAGACAGAATGCCCATGATTTTGATCAAGGATGATAATTCTGGGTAATGTTTCTCGCCCGAAGGATCGTAACTATCGATCCTCGATAAGTGGCCAGATAAGCGTATTCGGACCAATTTAGATGACGTTGGGATTGGATGTTGCGAAGGAAGCACATGTCAGATGGTGGTGCAAATTTGTGTGTATTCAGGTCAACCGGATCGTCGATCTCCCTTTCGGAAAAGGAAGACGCATCGGAAAAGGAATTGCTTTTGGTGGTAGAATGTTTCAGTTGGCGACGTGAGCGAGACGAATGCGCAAGGTAGGTCTCGATAGTGGTACTTGGAGTATAGGTAAGGCTCTGGAAGGTCTCTCTCCTCATTAAGTCGAGTGTTGCGTATCGCGAGAAGGCTCGAGAGGTACTTGCTAACCGCTCAAGCTCCAGCTGACAGGCACTTACATCTACAAGCTTCCAGACCAAGACTACTCTAGCTTAAAAGGTGTTTCACGCAAACGCTCAATTACGCACTTCAGCTAGCAGCTGATTTCCCCTCTAACACGTCTTGTAGAAACGCAAGCTATAAGGCAGAGTAAACCCTCGACTTTCTCTTCCGAAAGCCCTCAGGATCAGGAGGCTTTCAGGTCCGCGGTGGTAACAGATTTCGCAAGAGGCTGAAAATTGAAGCAAATTCTATCCAGCCTGTACGATACAACATAAGTTTACAAATTTGTCTACGCTGGAAATTTATTAATAATTGATAGATATTTTAGGATCCAGACTTGTCGAATGTAGTGATGCTGAAAATCACATTTCCTGTTTATGAGTCGATGGCACTAAATTCGAATAGAGAATTTTAAATTCCATGATATAGTTGATTCTAATTGTTTGATTTTAGGCTGTAAGTGGGTTGTTGATATTGTTACTGCCTCCAGCAAAATACGAGAACATCTGGTGTATTGCAGTAGAGATTATTGAAAATTTTACTGCAGCTGCAACGGATTTAACTGCAAATTGCGATAACTTGGCAGGTTATGCGTTAGTTATCCCTGTATTTACTGCTTAGCAGTAACCGTAACTTCAATACTTATACCGAAATGACAGCGGTCTATAATTGAACGAAATTACCTAGCTTGTGGTCGGTTTTTATTTTGATATAAAAAGTATACCTTCTGCAGGTAAATTGATGTGTAATGAAACGAATAAGCTGATTTTGCAAATTACAAAGTGACATTCTGAAATAATGATAGAAGTAGACAGGGCCGCCTTTGGGGTTGTGAGGGCTCTAGTGCCTGTTACAACGTGAGGGCTCTTATGCGATGACCAAGGGCTGGGTTAAAAAAAAAATGTCATAGAAATAGGAGCCGATACAGGAGTGCGTGCATGTATCAATAGTTTAGAGTTGCAGCGATTTTGATTTGCCGACTAGCCGGTTATATAGTCGAATTACCCATTTTGTGGTGGCCCTCCAAATGTGGGGGCCCCGGGCTGCAGCCCTAATGGCCCCTCATATAAATCCGACCCTGGAAGTGGGTGTTGTCGTTAGAGAAGATTCTAGAAAGATCAAATGCTAAAACAACGTGATTGGCCTTCCTAAGTATACTTCTTTTGTTTAAAGAGGGAATTTGTAATTGAATATTGGAAATTATATCTGGAAATCCTTTTGCCGAGATGTACTTTTGATAAAGACTCTATGAAGGTGTAGACGTGTCGAGCGGTAGACGCAAAGCTCGGAGTTAAATTGAATTTTGTTCTTTCTCGAAAGACGAAGATCCCCATGCTTTCTCAGAGACGTAATCTCAGAGGTATAGTACGCTCCGTGGCAATGTTCTTTAAGTAAGTGCAGGTAAGTGGAACCACGTCGGAAAAGAAGAAGTCAGATAGGCTCCAAAGAACTCGAGGGTTGTAGCAAAAGTATATGATATCTATATTTTACAATAAGAACCTCAAAGTAGATGTAAATTTTAAAATATATATTCACAAAGGGTTGGGAACTTTACCTTTGTTTATGATTCATTAGGTAAATATGTTTCATTAATATGTCTTTTGATCTTTAATAGGTTCGAGAGTTACAGTATACTTCAGTATTCTGTAGCAAATTTTTCAACGACACTTTATTACCTCTCAAATGCTCGTAAAATTAGCTTCAATTTGGGATAATGAAATTGCGAATACCACGTTTTGTTTGAAACTATGTTGATCAAAAATATTGAAGTTCTTTATTGGCTTTAGCAGTATATCGACTCTTTCGCATCAACGCGAACCGTATCATTGAAGAAGTAATCTCTGTGCGGCAATTTAACTATGAAACGTCGACTGAGAAAATTAAATAAAACCATTGTAGCATTCCCTGATTGATTAACAGCTCACTGAGTGTAATTTGATTTGATTAGCATAGCGGCTCGCAGTTGAAGCTGACAGGCTTCACCATAGTAGTGAACAACTGGAATTATCAAACCATGGTGTTTCGTATTTTACCTAAAAATTTATTTCAGCTCTTGGAATTTATTATTAACTAAGTGACTTCTGTTATTATTTTTCAATACGATAAATATCTCTTTTAACAATTTTATCTTCAAAAGGCTTCATCCTTCCTGTCTTCTTTCACCAAGCGTCATGCTATCATTATATAGTTCAATCATGCAGCTTTTCTTTTATACGTCCTTGGAATTTGAAAACCGGAGTTCGCTCGCTTTTCCCTATTTTCTCATTCCACTTCTCCTCTTACCTCATCATTCCTTCGTTTGTTCACTTCATGCACCCGCATGTATGTATACCAATTCAGTAGAGGCATCATAAAATTGCTTTTGCTGAAGAGGCGTACTTAAAATACATAAGAGACTACAGTTATCTACTTGATGTCAAGCTGAGGGAAAAGAAAACACAGCAATGTGGAAAATAATTTCTGAATTGCAGAAAATTATTGGAGTATCTTTCAGCTTTCTCTAGGCTAACTATTTGAACTTGTAGTATGTGAAACAGATTCACATAGATGACGACGAAGCAATTGCAACGAAACCGAGCACTGAGTAAACTTTAGACTATTTAAGCAAACTTTGTTGAAGCTTTTCCCAGTGGAACTGATAGTGTGTTAGGGCACTTTGTCCCTGACGAAGACACAACACATTGTCAAATGTCTGAGCCACCTTACACGGAAACCTCATGAGCCAGGCATGGAACAACCGATGGTGGCGAACATCGATGGGTTCGTTGATGGCTTCTGGCTAAACTTCGGAGACCGTGCTCCAAAACTCCAGTCCATCCCTCTGAATTGAGTTAAAGTTTCAGCTCGATGGTGAACCAACGTTTGAGTTTAATTTCGAAATAGCGCACATGTGTGTGATGTAGTCATGTCTCACATAATTGCATATCGTCTGCGCAAATAACTATGCAGTAATTTATGAGCTATTAAAATTTGTTTCTTCAAAAAATAAACCTAATTTTTGAAAAATAAAAATGTTAAGTATAAAGTGATATTAAAGTGTAGACCAGGGTAATACGTGATTGAAACATAATTATCTCGCGCACAATAGTATTCTGAAATGTATCGCGCGTTTATTAAATTTAAATTGACAATGATCCAATTTCCATACACTTCATGTGAGTCACATTGCACTACTTTTCGGCAGGATGTTGTTTGCGAGTTTCAAAACTATTTTTTCGACTTAGCGTAATGTTTAATTAAGTTAAAAGTTACTTGCTCTTCGATCCATAATTTTTTACCCAAAAATTATCAATTGAAAGAATTCATTTTTGTAGAAGCAATAGCAATTTTTACCGTGGGACTATTTTTTTGGTTTAAAAAACTTTTAGATGTATGAGAATGAACTCGAATATCATATAATCTAAACATTCAAATATTGAGTTTCAAAGTCTAAAGAGAGACAAAGACATTCTTGCAAGTCGACATTTATTTTCTAAAAAAGTTCAAAAACAGTCGCGCTAATAAAGAAATTTTTTGGGACAAAAATGGTAGAAAAGTCCCACTTCATTTCCTCGAAATTTGTACATATACCAATGTATGTCTTCAAGAGGTTCAAAAATGCTTTAGCCATGGAGAAATGTTGTTGGGACAAAGTACTAACAAATATAAATTTTAATTTATTTTTCATTCTTGCAGGTGGGAAAGACCATTTTAAAGTAGATAATGAATCTATAGTAGATAATCATTGACTATAAATACTAATCTATGTATAATAATCTACTTAATTTAATTAGTTTTTAAGGCACTATTAAAATTAAAATTAATTATTTTACGTTTATTTATGCTCTTAATTAATGATTATTTAATGTAGGTCCATAATCTACTATACTCAGTACTTTAGTGAGACTTCATTCGGAAACCACATGGGAATTTTTTATTGCGGTAAACCAATAGTAGTAATAATAATTGTTTTCAGAGTGATAAAATATGTATAAAATTGTGGATTAAAAGACTTGACACGAATTTTAAATTCTTTTGAAAAACACTCAGAAGTGGTTCAACAGGTGCGCATATGCTTTAACATCAGACCGTCTGTTCTTCCGACATAGAACTAAAGGCATCGGAATCTCAGGGGATCGCTTTGTAAGTGCGGGGCTGCACGATGCATAAGTGATGCGGCGTTAAAGTACTCGCGGGAGGCTGGTGTGGAGTTAGTTCCGTATGCAATTGCCGCACTCCTGCCTACTCCACCACTTGATCCTTTCTGTCTTTTTCACACGCTTAGCACTCCTATTACAATATTACCACTTGAAAATGTTCACTTTTTTCAGCTCTTCAAATCATTAAATATCCATTGGAGACAGAATCCGTTAAATATAAATTCCAAGTAAATAGTTTTGTAAATATAAAAATTATTCAATACTAAAATGAAGATAGTTAAGATGAATTATTTATAATTATTTTTCTTCAAGATACATTCCTCATATTTGTAACGTGAAAAGGAAATCTTTCAATTTAAATTTCGCGCCAGTATGACGTCAGAATCGTGACTAATTTTACAGGTTAGGCTTTAAAACAGTCGCGCAAAACGAGAAGAAATGTCCGACCCAAGCAGATGTTGCACTTCTACTTTCTGCAGATATTTCTTATCTTTGGTACTAGGCTACGTCACTAGAACTAGCGATAACCACGTGACTTTACCGCTACTTCAGCTCACTCCCGCTCTACAGAAAAAGTGGAAGAGGAAGTGCAACATACGCTTCAGTCGGGAATTTTTTGGCCTGTTTCAAATAGTTACGTCGTTTAGTCGCGAAATAAAAAAAATGGTTCGCACATTTTGTCTAATTCCTTGCTGTTTCTCAAAATGGTTATTCAAACTCACGAAAAGACTCTTAATTTATTTTTATCACATTACAGAGCAATTTTGTTTGTCATTTAATGAAGCAGACTTTCTTCCTTGTAGATCCAGAACACAACTGCCCTATCAGAATTAATTTTCCTTGAATTTCGCTAGGAGTGGGTGCCGAGTGTTGTTGAAACGGTGGATAGAGAAGTTTACAGGAGGCAGTGCGCTAATCTTGTTAGGTTCAAGGCAAGATAAGGTCTCTTGTAAGTCAAGAGCGTAAAGCATTTAAACATTTAGGAAGCCTGAACTCCGGGGATGAATTGGGGAAGAAGAGAGAGGCAGGGGAAAGTGTTCGCGGTATGGAACTTGTAAGATCGAGACAGAAGGGGCCACCTTAGGTCTTAATGAAGCCCATTCATGGAGCCATTATCGCAAGGACCGCGTAATCGCCTGCTGCTGCTCTCACTTAATAATCATACACCGCGCCCCCCCATATTCCAAAGCTCGTAATAGTTTCTCTAACGGCAGTCGACTTGCAGTTGCCTTCTTAGATGCGTATTTCTACTCGCTCTGCGTATACTCAACACCATTTGCCATTCAATTTTGTTCCTCTCGACACCCACAAACTGGCATGAGTCTGGATTATAATCTCAGTAAATTATGTTAAGCAAGGCTCTTTCTAATTCTATAACCTTCGTCCAAAGACCTTACATATCACTTAACTACTCGTATATTTGATGATAGAAAAAGGGTAGTAGTGCAAACTGGGGTAGAGCTGGTGAGTCGAAAGATATTTGTTCATATTAAATTGAAATTGTAAAGGCAACTTGTTATTATGTTTTTGGTTTTGTTTTAGTTGAAGGAGTGTAGTTCTTTTAGAATGCAAATAAGCGACGAAACTAGTGAAGATTCTTTCCCGAGACGAAATCTCGTTTCATTATCCAGAGTAAACTTCGAGCTCTGCCGTTGACCCGCTCGTTAATTCTGAAGTCAGTCTCAGGAGAGCTTTACGATCCTAGTAAGTTCGAAGCTGTACTTCCTACGTGAACCACTTCCATTCGCATTTGCATCAGGGAACAGATTTATCCCGGGTAATGGATAAAGTCAGCCGCCCATGGATCATGGAACTAGCCACTTGTAAAGTCTGGGGTGTCGGAAAAAATATTTTGATAAACTTACCACAATAGGGGGTCACAGAATAACAAAATCAAAGAATGAAAAGAAAACATGTCCATGGGAAGACATGAGAAAGCGGCACACCCTTGATTCCGTATTTTTAAATGTGATAAATGCGATGCGCGTCTTTAGAAGCAAGTTTTTTTACAATGAATACTAGAATTTGAATCAGTATCCGAAGCTGAAAAAACGTGCGCCTTCAGCAAAAAAGAAACTGTTCCATTTTCTGGAAACTTGATAACATTTTTGAATTAGACTTTTTGGTAACGAATCAACAATGCAGCAGCTAGAAATTGAATATGAGCTTCTTTCTTAACTCAATAATTCGATTTTTAATCATCGTCCAAAGTTGAGGAAACTTGTGCTTCAAGCGAAACTAATTTTCACCCTCAATTTCTCGGGAACTAATAATATTTTTGAATCAAACTTTTCACGCCTCAATTCAGCACTGTCGTATCTATGGAAGAAACTATCTAGTTCAAAATAAAAAATTCGATTTTTAGAAAAATTGACCTGAAAAGTGGTCAAAATGGCATTTGTGTCCCTTGGGAACGCTACGCGTTAATTATCATTGTTTGAAAATCATAAAAAACAAAACACACTTATGAACTACTCACTCTCAGAAAGTCTTTTTAAAGAACTGTGTTCAATTTCGACTAAAACACATATACATTACCAATCGCCTTATATCTTATTTAATCATCTTCTTAAATGATGATCAGGTTCACTTACCTGAAACATACAAAGACATAAATTAGTTGAAACAATTTTCATTCAAAAAAATATAAAAAATGTTCCAAATGCAAGTAAATTATTTTTATTAGGGGTAGATTAGCATGGACATCATTTAACGTTTCTATAGCCCTTCACGTAGAATGTAAATTTGAAAAATGGATTTAAATTTTTTGGACACAAAAGTGTTCCAAAGGATGTGAAAAGTTTATTAAAATGAAAGTATAGAACAATTAACTCCAGAACAATGAAAATGTATTCTTGTCGACAATGATGTAAAATGCAAAAAAAAAACTCAAAAATACATTGTTTTCTATTCTTAGGAGACGTACTCGTCGTTCACAAAATGAGAAAAATAAATATTCCTCACGTGATTTTTAATCATTACGAATTATATATCTATAGATAGGAATGCCACTTATGGCACAATGTTCCCAAATTAATATTTCAAAGAATAATCAAATTTAAACCATTTAAATTGATCTTAGAGTATCCTAGATGCAATGGCAGCTCGAAATTAAGCTATAAACTAGACACCTTGATTATTGGATATAATCGTTTCGGATTAGAATCTTAAGTACCATCTTTCGTCTAATACTTGAATCCCATTAGCTCCAGGAAAGCGAATGGGTTCTGAATGGCGTCATTTTGTGGAGGTGGGCCATTATAGACACTGCTAGTTACTTGGAAACTGGTAGATGAAAGGAGAAGGTTTTAGGGGGTGGGGTTAGGGGTTAAACCGTCAGCAGTTTCGAAACATCCTTGCTCATGCTGTGTCGCGGTACGAGGATGGCAGAGGACGCTGGTGGCGGGAACGTCGAAGATGAGCTCGATTTTAATCCAGTAACATCTCGGTTGGTACAACTACATCCTTCGTCTGATGCACCGCTATACTCTGGTCTCTAAGTTTACCGTCAAGCGTGCACACTTGGCTTATATTAACTCACTTAATACGGCTTCATTACGCATCCAATCCCTCCTTCGTGTAAGGTTATATTAATGCTAAATATTCTCCACCATCTCGAAGATTTTGCAAATAATCCACACCCTTGGTGTAATTTTCCCAGGATTTGAATCTATTACTAGAATAAATTTACTTTATAATGAAGTACTTGATTTGAGAGTTCTCTGTTGAAATCTTTGATTTTGATTCTTGGTCCTTCGAGCCAGTTGTGCTGGTCTAAGAATTATTTTAGGAAAAGCAATTATAATAGTCTTATTTTGTGTGGTATCTGTTTTGACTGGTTAAACATTTCGGGAAACTGATAGTTAAGGGTAAATTGTATGCTGGATGTAACACGAGAATAGGAGTTTACTAGGGGTTCTAATTGCGAAACGTGGGTTGTAGCTCTTATCTATGGGCATTAAAATGTATCGCCTGTAGAATTCAAATGGTGGCAGTCAACTGACACGAGAGTACTAGGCGTTTTCGACAATGGTCTTTATACGCCGCCATTTCTATTCTCAGTGACGGCTCTTGCATCCAGCGACGACATTCACATAACTTCCTATTGAAATCTCCGTCGGCTTTCAGGAGGAATTTGGTTGGGAAACTGCTCGACTCGGTGTGTGGAATTGAAATCAACTGCGAAGCGACCAACCATCCTAGCGTATCAGTTTAACAATGTTAAACTTTTTCTCATCACGTTCGCATTAGGTACAGGTGAAAATCTCGATAAAAAGCGGATCTGTTTTCACTTTATCAAACAGAGTGAGCGAAAGAATTCAATATTTTTGAAATAAGGTATCGAGAAAAGTGTAAAGTTGGAAAAACACTGAGTCTGAACAGTTTGGTCTCGTTACAGAGTTGAGTCAGCGTCTTGTTATAAATCGATCGTTAGATGGTCTAAAGAGGGTTTTAGCGCTCGTTAGTGTCAAATCATATATCGAGTGTCGATAGAAGTCTTTTACACAATAAAACATCACTCTTATCACACTAGAGGTATCGACACTCAATAAAATGTTTTCGCTGAAACGCCTTTATACATTCACTAACGAATCAATTTTTAGTTCTGTTCTTTCACTCAACTGTCTCAAATATTCTAATTTAATTGGGAAATCTGTCAAGCTTTGTGCTGAAGATCTAAAAGGATCATTCTTTACGAAGTAGTAGTAGCAGAATTTAGCATTGATATTTCCCCCTTTTTTTATTGAAACTCGCCCTTTTTTCAATCATCGTATACACAAGGGATTGATCAACGTGGCACTTGAGGCGTCAGCTCGGTGATAAGCATTGGGAATGGAAAAGTGCGATTCCTCGCGAGTTTCGCGATTCACGCAAACAATTTATGGACTGGCTCTTGATCGATCCCTTTTTACGTTTGAGCGTAAACCCTTCTCAGATGAGGAAGCCAATGAACTCTATCTGGCGCATCGGACCTACCAATCTACTTTCCCGCTGGCTATCAAAGCAGCATCCCCTCGCGCAATGCCTGCTACATAGACGAGGGTGGTAGGTACTCGAGCGAGTAGAATTACCCGACTGCCGCATTGGGGTTCTGCGCCAAGGCAACCTACAGGCTTCATCTATTCGTCCAACCCTCTCGGATGCTGCACTGGACCGCGGTTACTAGTCGTTGAATACGCCCAGGTTCACTTTTGTTCCTATCCAACCGTCCGTCAAAATCACGCCGCTATTCTAGAATAGCGAAAACGTGACGGTATTAATTTCTGAACCGCTTTCATGTAAGAAAATATGTTGGAAAAGAGTAGGGTGGTCTGGATAATAGCAATGTGTTATTTTTCTCAGAAACAATTATGTGGGGGTTTGAAATTCACCAGGGTATAGAAAAGTCTCATTGGGATACCGTTGAGATTCCGAATAAAGTTCACTTAAGTTTTTGTTACTGAAAAAAGTACTGCTGAAATAGGAATGAAGTAATACAAATGTTCAAGCTATGTCTCGTTCCAGCAGGACTTTTTCAGGATGAAGGTCCTAAAAAAGTCTCACTTGAATTTAAAAAAATTTGATTTAATTTTAAGACAAAAGTAGCAAGGTTATAATTTATTGAATATTTTCGAAATTTGTACAAGTGCTCATAAGATTTATGTCCTCAAGAAATCCTGCTGAAATGGGGCGAATTTCTTGGAATATTAATTCTACGGACGTTTATGAGAATTCTGAACAAATAAAATGGGAAATTCCTAGTCATTTTGTATTTAAAAATGTCCTGCTGGACTATACTTTTATGTACTTTGGTCAGAAAAAGCATTGCTGAAACAGCAGGATTAGTTATATTTAGAGTAGCTGTGTAACATATGTTTTCACTTTGTATTAATTTGAGGTCTGTTTTATCAATTCAAGAGGCTTAACTAAACGTTTATGAAAAAAGATAAGTTAAATATACAAATGAAGCAGATGTAATTCTGAAATCATAGATGAATAAGATGATTATGATTAGTATAATGAGGGGTTCTTTGGCGTATGCCTCTTTAGTGTTCACGCCACTCCGCAGTAGCATCGCATGATCATTTCACCTGCGATTACCGAGTGACGCGCTGAAAGAAGTGGTGGAAAAACACGATTAGTATTCTTTTTATATACGAAAAGAGGGTGAGTAGCCGCTGACACCGATTGCAAGTATGTCGCATGCTTCACTGCTCCAGGCGATATCATCGCTGAATAAACATGACATTATTAAGCGAACTGCTGCCCGACAAACACTCGCGAATTAACATACAAATTGAGCGGCGAGAGCTGGTGGACTCGAGATGATGGAGGAGTCACTCTGCGATGGGATTTAGACATTTTACAGGTCACGAAAAAGAAAACACATTTTCCAGCCCCTCTGAAGAATTTGTTATCCTTTCATAGCTGCCGCATTGATCCCAGAAGTAATCTACAAACAGCGACAAAATAAGATTGAAGTTTCAATCTCTGTAGAAAATTTTTATATCGTGCAATTATTCCAAATTTTCAATTTAAAATGCTGGCAAGTTGAAAAGCTTAAAAGGTTTTTATTTGAAACAGTATAATTTCTTTTGTGGGGAAAGAGAACCTAATCTGGATCAAGGTAAGGGTCCCAATGCGGAACACTATTGTTCTTACCGTAAATTGATATAAATATGGAACCGAATTTTGTGGAATGTACATAGTTAAATTAAGAAGTGAAAAATTTAATCAAAATTATGGCAAGTCTCACCACTTTTATACAAAAAACAAAATTATTTTCAAAAAGTTTTGCAACTCTGACGTTTCTCATATTGGCTAAGCTAGGCGTTATTGCGGTGAGTGACAAATCCTTTCATATATTTCAATATATGTTCACAAAAGTATGAGTTTCCAGTAAATTAATAGAATTTGTACAAAAATGTAGCGTATTGGGATTCTAAAAAAGTATAATTAATTTTGATTCGACAGATATGCAGCTTGGTGACCTAGGATCGAAAAAACGGTTAAAAAATTTCTTCTTTGCAGAGATTCTAAATTTCATTAAGTATCAATTTATTTGCACACAATTATGAAAATATTGTTTTGAAAAGTACATTCATCATTAGTGTACCTAATTTGGAGAACATTTCGTAAAAATGTTTTAATTTGTGAAAATATAAAAAAGTAAAATAAAATAAAGTTTTGAAACAAAAAAACTTTGAATAAATTTGAATTTGTTTTACTACACCTGTACCGATTGGAGATGAGCTAAAAAGCGGCAATTCAAGTCGATAGCAAGGAATTAAAAATATAATTATAGACGCTTTTTACAAATAATTTACTTAATGGGCAGAAGAGAAAGCAATTAGTAGAAATTGTTCACTAATCAGTATAAAATCATATAATATCGCAATCAAGGTTTATAAAATATGAAAATATAACATTTTTTACATCTTAAAATCATCACAAATATTTTTCATATACTTATGGAGAATTAGTTAATAAATAATTCATTATTCGACAATTTACACTTTGAATACTGAAGAATCAACCTACAATTTTTTACACCAGAAATTAATTTTGATTATAATTGTATTTATCAATACATTGTATCTAAAACCGCATCCACATTTGGTTTCTTTGCCCTATTCTATTTAAAATAATTTATATTTATCGAAATTGAAATTGCTGTATTTTAACACTCAATTTACAAAAATATCAAATTTGTTACACTTTGAATCCTTTAGATTCCAACCCCTCAATGTAACATTATTTCATTTTTAGTGATTAAAACCCGAAATTGACTACTTTTATCAGATAAAAATTCTCAAATGTTGATGTTTCAAAATGCAACTCTTTGACTTGAATGATTCAACCTTTGAATTAGGAATAAATTTGAAAAATATGAGTAATTTATCTCTAAAATTTAAATGAGTGATCATGCTGTGGAAAATTAAGAATTCATGATTTTATTATGAAATTTCGAAAATTGTAAACTTTTGATCACTTTGACCTTATTGTATTTTACCAAGAAAAAACTTGGAAGTGGCTGCGAACTTTTATCAAGATTTAAGTGGTCACTCCGAAGGTGTTATTCATTTTAAATTCAGTAAGTTAACGTAATTTACGGAAGATTTAGAGAATTCAGGTCTCGTGAATAAGCAAAGGGAGTTCATAAAACGTAAAACGGTTGGTTTAGAATTGCGGTGGTTCATCCCTATGCGTATAAATTACGACAGTGGAAGGCGATGATGTCGGTCGTTTAGGTTGCCTATCCTGGGATGGTCATCAGCTCTAAACGGACCCACTTTGCCGGACGCTCTTGGCTTGAAATATCGTGGAGGTTTATTTAGTGGTCCCTCAGGTCGGAATTTTCATGGCGTGGCTCCTTTCAGCACAGTTAATGAAATTAAATACTTTTTTCTTGTCAACATTCTGCAAGAAATCCTCGAGGGAAAAAGTATATCAACGCTACATCATATATCCTGGAGAAATGATGGAAAGCACCAAAGCCAGCAGTTCTCCATCAAGCCGCATATAAATGATGAATTATGAAAATCGATCCCACACCCGAATACGTCGAGGGACACGAAAATTATTCGCCGTATATCCGATGAGGGAAAAGGCGAATCATTGAAATGAATTCGCTGACGGGCTACCTCCCCCTGCCAACAGCCATGGTTTCAATGTAATTTTCACCAAGTTTAATCGAGTGTGCCCCTCTCTCGTCAGGGGACCAGGGGACTCATAATTTTCTGATTTGGTCAGAATCTCTTGCATAATGAGCGAATATTAGTAGCGGAATATTTAGGAGGGCGTTTCAGTCATTTATATTTAAATGATTCAGTTATTCTTGATTTTAATAGCGGAATGTATTCTTCCGGATAATCGGGACAAACTGCAAGAAAATTCCGATATATTTTTGTAGAAGGATTCTAAACAAAACTAATAATAATATTACAAATAAATTTCTACAACATATGCATATTTTATACACAACATTCCAGAATATTGTAGAACATTATAAACATGACATGATAATTTAGGATTCTAGAAATATAGAGCAGATTTCTGAATTTTCATAGTAATCTAGTACGCACGGAAAATATTTGTAGCTGAATTAATGATATTCATCCATGATCTAGCTAACAATATTATTAGAAACGAACAAAAGATATTGGTAAAATTATTACTGATGGTGCTGATGAAATAGGAATAATTTTGGCAAAGTTTTGAAAGCTATAATTGATTTAACAGTTTACCTTAACATTAAATAGATAATGAGGACCTATTTGAAATGAAAATAAGTGGAATTCGAGCACATTTCAGAATATACAGAATGATTTAGAACATACGAGAATATTCCAAAAACCTCCAAATGTTGGAAAAAAGTTCGAAACATTTCGAAACACTCTAGACAACTCAGAACCATTCCGAACCACTGCAGAAGATTCCAGATTGCTGAACAAATATGTATAATATTCTGTACCAGAACATTTTAAAACATTGATAAATTTCAAGACCTTCTGTAACACTCTTTCAAACCCTACTAAATTATGCTACAAAGCTCTAGAGAAATGAGCTAGTTAATGAAAGAATAAACATAAAAGTACAAATTAAAGGCTTCACAAAGGTGGAAAATTGTGGAAATATTGAAAGTTGACTTTGAACGAAATGAACTGAGATTCCGGATGTCAAATAGGATACGAAGAACATCTCTTTTCACTCGACACCTCTTCGAGGGTACAGCATTCGTCTTCTTTAGAGTGTTAATGAAAGCACGAGTTTGAGTTGAAGAGCTTTGAGTTTCCGCGTTTTCTTTCACCACTCATCGAATCCCCATCTCACATCTCAGATGCAGAAAGTTGAGCTTTTATGAGAACAGAGGAAAAAGTTGGATGAGAGTTTTTACGTAAGTATGAAATGAAATTCACCCTTAATCTCAAATGGGAATGGTTTGGAAAGAGTGATTTGACACCATTAAATTGAGCTCATCTGATTGTTTTCAAAGATCTTGGCGTGCTCGAATCCTCGATTCTGGACTGGTACGTTTCGCGGGAATGAATCGAGATTTTTTCGACGTTGTCCCCGTTTTTTCTATCTAGATTGGATCTTTACGAAGAACCATTCAGCTTCCCCTATCTGTTCATCATTCCCAGGGGTATTAATATCTGCGCTGATAACCCAAAGAACCTCCGGATTAAAATTCAAATGTCGTTTCTATAGGATAGTTTTAGAGTTGGGGTGCAATTTAAAAGCTGACTCTATTTTATTCGCAGATTAAACAAGTTTTTTTTTTTTTGAAAGAAAATTCTATCTTTACTATAATGGATGCTAATTCTGCTATAAAAAAGGTGTGATATTTTTTAATAGGAATGGGCCAAGAGGATGTCAGAAGATACACAGGCTGCCACAGACTAATGAACTCAAAAAATGTGGAAAAAGTGACTAAGCTAAAAATTTTCCTATCAATACTGTCGTATTTATAGGAAGATAAATTCTTTTCAATAGAATTAGTGTAGGTACTATATTGAATTCAGTATGGAACGCTTGAAATTCCTAATCCTTCAAGAAAAGATAGTGCAAATTCAGCAAAAAAGATGAATTTTCAAAAAGAAAATGAATTATCTACTATAAAGTTCGAATTTTCGATAGAGTACGTGAATTCTCAGCTGAATAGTTGATGAATCCAAATAGTTGAATTTTCAATAAAACTATTAAATTTGCAACCAAATGATAAAATTTGTGCGCTGAAAAGATGAATTCTGAACCAAAAATATAATGGACTTTTCAACCAAAAAGAATTACCTTTCAACCAAAAATAGTTAGAGTTTCTTATTGTGTTCTATGAATTTGGTTTGCATTCAAGCAAAAAAAACAAGAAAAAGGGAAGAGTGTGAAGTCTGATTTTGAATAGCATTTTCACACCATAGATCATTACAGATTTCATACATAAATTAATGAAATGTTTTTTTTTCAAGTAAAATCTATAATTAGATATATCAAAGAAGCTTTGTCCTCAAAAAAATGATGCGTGGTAGCCCTGAAGATACAAAATCGACAGAAGCAGCTTTTTTTCCAAAAGCAATTCCCATTACTTCCCATCTTAAAAAAAAAAATTGGGATGAACTAAGATAACATTGCTCTGTGAATATTAGATTGATGAATTATAATTGAGGTCTGAAGAGACTTCACAGAAAATCTTTCCAGAAGACTGAAAATTAAAAGTTAAAATTGATGATAAAAGTTTCGAGAATCTATATACAATACATAAACGAATCAAGGTTCCCATTAATTCTTCGAGACGAGGCAATCTCGCGAAGTGCGTCGACAGAATGACAAGTACCTACATTGTTAAGGAAGGGTGCAAGTTGAATCGCATAAGTAGTCCTTGACTCGTTAAAAGCGACATTAGAAAGCACAGAACGGCATTCAGAATAACCCTTCTCAGGGAAATTGAATATTAAACGTTTTAAAAGTGGAACTGCGAAGTTGAAGGGCAGAATCTTTTCTAAACGAGTTCGTTCAGAAATGAAAATCGAGATAAGGGAAAGGGAAAGGGGCAGATCAAATTGTGGGGGTAAGGGCTCAAGGGTAAGAGTGATGAAGGGAAAATCGATAAGAAGGAAGGGTTTATGAGGGAATTAATCTCGTAAAGCTCATCGAAAGCTTCCTAGACTTTCATCCCGGATCCTGTTCAGACCCGGGAGACATTATTTAATGTTCTGATGATACGATTTCGAAAAATGCCTTTTTTCGAAAGCAAGAAGTGGATATATTGAAAGTAGGTTAAGATTGAAGGCCTGACATGTAGAGGGTCCTAAAATCCGAAATCGTTTTCACTGGCATTTTCAAGACTTCACTAAAACTCGAGTATCTTCTGCTTGTTAGAAACCGGCTCTCGAAGCTTCGGATCTTACGACTGCATCATCCTTGAAGAGATGGACGTTAAGACGCCAGCACGTAGTTGAAAGCTCGTAATCAGCTTCCTCGATGGGCTCGTGAATTGCAAGTTGATGTGATAATAAAAAAAATGCACCTAGAAAAGTAAACTGAAGGGCCCAATCTTTATATTTCATGCGTTTCCACTTCCTTCAAAAGCTAGAATATATTTATTCGTTGCAGAGAACCTGTACTTTGAAAAAATCCTTTTTTTCAAAAATCTCAGTCAAGAGATCTCGCACTTGACGTTTAGTATCTGTTATATGTTGGTTCTTTTGAATTTTCGAAAATGTTGCAAATCACAATTAACCAATTAGGAATTTTAAATCAAAAATTTATTTTTAAAGAAGAAATTGTAAAATGTAAATTTTTCTTTAATGATACAGGCAACAACTCTCTTCATAACTTGCTGCCATGTTTGAAAAATGATAAAAGCATTTCATTAAAACCATTTTTTAAGGAGATTGTGATATAAAATTGTTTTAAAATTGGTAAAGCTGAGAAAATAAAAAAATATAAAAAATATATAAAAATTATGAAATTTAAATATAAATCATAAATGGAAAAATAAAATATTTTTATAATCATTATTTGGTGTACAAATTAATATATTTTATAAAGATATTTCTAACATAACATTTTTAATTTCCTTGACCATATTAAATGAGGTTATACATATTATTTAGCTATTTATAAAGATTATGAATTTTCCCCATGGTTAATTTTGTAAACCTAAATTTTCAAATAAGTAATTTCATTTCCTGTTAAAATTCATTTCTGAATGTTTTTAAAAATTATTGATGAAAGAGAATATTCAAATTGTAAATGATTTTTCCATGTTGGGAATTAATTCTTTTTCTGGATCTCAATGTTATCTTCCGGCATGAATGCCGGATTTGAATTTTCTATTTGGGCAAATTTTGCCGATGATAAATTTTGAAACACGTTGCATTCAACTCTAAATTCTTTGAAATTCACTTGGAATTTTCGAGAGTTCCACGAAACTTTTCGAAATTCATCTAAAATTCTTTGAAATACTTTAGTGTTTGAGATGAAAATATTTTTTTGGCTTTTTGGGAAATTTAAAAGTGAGTTAAATTTTATTTAAAAAGATTTAAAAGCTTTGAAAATTTCAAAATATATTGAAAAACAATATGGAACGCTTAAAGACAATTTTCGTAATTTAGCAGAATTTGAAAGATTTGTACAAACATTTTGAATTATTCCAAAAGGTATTTATATGTTTCAGAAGTTTTAAAAAGATTCGAAAATAATTTAAATCTTGGGAATTTTTAAAGGTTTTAGGACAATACAACATTTTCTTATGATTTCTGGGAAAATTGGAAATGATTTTCTATTTTTCAAAATTAATTTTAAGAGGAAATTGATAAACATTTCAAGATTTTGAAAAAAGTGTGGGATATTTAAGGGCAATTTTTCTTAACCTAAAATTGAAACGACTGTAGAAAATTTCAAATGATTGATACAAGTTTTTAAAAAAATCTGAAAGATTTTAAGGCATTGTTTTTAATTTAAGAGGGGAAAAATTAGGAATAATTCGAGTCAGTTTGAGAGTTTGGAAATTAATTAGTTGGAATTTTGTTGAAGATTTCTCAGCTTATTTTAGGATTCATCGCTTCGGCTGAAAATGTAATTATTTTGTTGAAAATTGATGTGGTTTGTTGAAAATTGATCTTTTTTGACAGAAAATTAATCTTATCAGTTGAAAATTCATCTTTTTGATTTGAAATTAATCTATTTTGGTTCAGAATTCAACTACTTTAGTAAAAATTTATCTTTCTTTGAATTCAACTGTTTTTCATAAAAAATTAAAATATTTTTCGATGAAAATATCAGCTATTACATTTTCCGTTAAGAATTCACCTTGCTCTGTACAAATAATTATTTGGTTCAAAATTTAACTACTTGATGTAGGATTCAACTATTTTGTATAAAATTAACTGTTTTGTTGAAAATTTATCTTTTTTGGATGAGTACGACTGTTTTTATTAAAAATCAAAATCCTTTTTGGTTGAAAATTCAATTTTTTGGTTGAAAATTAACTTCTTTGTTGAAATATTTATTTTATATTAGAAATTGGTTTTCCCCTCGAATTGAAATTTTACACGCGCACATAGGGCGCGATTGATGATGCTAATTTAAAATTTAATAAACTGTCAATCTGATGTTTACAAACTTATTTCTCAGTATAAAATATTCAAATTAAATTCCTGTCTTGGATATAATGCATTGGCGAAAGGCTTGCAAATAAAGCGGGGATCTGTGTATATTTCGATTTCGGAAAAGCCATCCTAGGAGCTTTGGGATGCAAAAGATGTTGGAACGAATGGCTGCTGAAAGAGACGGGCGTACAATCGGAAGATCGCAAAAGGTGAACCTTTTACGACCAGCTGGATTCGGTGCAGGCAAAGTACAATATTGAGAGGAGCCTGTAAAGTGTCGGAGGTCTGAGACGTGTCGTCATGGAAATGGAGGCTGGGTCCCAGGAGTGAATCGGGCCGATTGGAAAGCCTTTTAAATAGATTGTAAATTCTTTTTTTTTTCATCGTACGGGAGATCCGAGCGAAGCGGATGAAGCCGCCAACCTGGTCAGGATGGTAGGGAGCTGTCGATTGATTAATGACCGTGAAGTCGGAGGGTAAGTCTCGTCACGCTTCTGTGTGATCCTCACTGCTCCCCTAATTTTAAAGCACAGCCAGGATCGAATAGGTAAAAATACAAGAAAAGAGATATGGCTTTACTTCCCCCTCACGAGTGAACTAGAGTAAACTAGAAGCGGGTATCAGGTCGAGTACGAATTTTTTCAGGGGAACAGAAATAAATCTTCGTGTCCTTTTTCGGTCAGTGGATTATATCTGAAGGATGATTTGTCACCAATGATAAAGGGACTGTTTTAAAATAAAATCAAGCTGTGTTATTTTATGTGAGCAGTGAAAAATTATGATGCAGAATTTCCGATAAAAGAAGGAAGAGAAACAGGGTGAGTGGACTGAATATTAATGAAAAAATTAATGTATAGGAAGTTTTGTTCGAGAGGAAGTGTCCTATCTCGTGACGTTAACCGATTATCAACGAGAGAATTCATGATTATCAAATTGAATATTTATATAAACATTATAAGGTACAATCAATAGAAGCCAAATTATCAGTAAAACTGTTACAAATATCAATAAAATAACCCAAAATTTGTTCACATCTGATGTACTAAGTACTATAGTAAGCACTAGATTGCGCTGACAAGCAGCTTTTTACAATAAAATCTGTTCAACTTTTGCTTTTTAGCGAGTCCCAGACTTGAAAATATTTCAAGTAAAAAATGGCTTTAACCTCGATGCTCCCTACCATGTAAGATGTCATAGAAAAATCGTTGACCCCCCCCCCCACCACCAAAAGACTACGTAATTTATGAGTGGCCTCCTTTTTGGTATGAGCCAGTACTTTCTGTCTTTTTTCAAATTCGATAGATGAAAATAAATTTTAGTAAATAATAATAATGCGTTGATTTTGTTTCTGTTCCTGAACATATTGTTTATATTCTAGAGAAACAGACAGAAAGGGAGAGAGAGAGAGACAGAGAAGGACAGCAGGAGAGTGGAAGACAGAGAACGTCTGTAAACGCGATATTAGATACATTGATGGGAAGTGATGGACCAGCAACATCCATCATGCGAACGTATCGATTGGGCAATCTCTCATTCTGAGGTTTCCTGTCAGTTTCCATTGATACTGATGTTAAATGAAGCACTTCATTAACGCGTCCTGTATGGTCAGATACTCACACTTATGTAAACACTTATCGATTACTTACGAAACTTCATCAATAGTCTGACTGCATATTTGAAACATGACTCTTTTATCACCATATTAAATTAAATCAATAATTCTCAGACAGCAGTACATACGAACAGAAATGAAAAAATGTTTTTTTTTTTTTGAAAATAGAAATGAATAACTTAATACAAATGAAGAGGTAGAAGGGACATGAACTTAATTTTGAGTTTTATTTTCACATCAGGTTTTTTTCTCGGCGTTGTATATTATCCAATTTTCCGGCAGCGCTGAATGTGGCGGTAATAGGGTAATAAAAAATATGTAAGGAAAATTCTGAGGAAACGGAAAGGGGACACTGTGGGATGCAAGGGTGCCAGAAATCTTCCTCGAAGGAAAGCTCGGTAAATTAGAATGGAGGTAGGCAGGCGGAGTTTCGTCGAGAGTAAGACAAATTTTGTGTAATTTAAATTAGAGAGGTTTGCACTCGGGAAGGTAGTTCCTGTTGCTTCACTTCCTGCAGATACGCGTTCTAGGCAAAATTCATTTCATAAGACACGCCACCTTGTGGATCAAATTATGAGGACGGTAATGACTTTAATTTAACTATTTTTACAAGAGATGTCGAGCTGCCTCAAGTTTCCTTTGCGGTTACGTCTTGAGAATATTTGATGAATCTGGGTTATATTCCACATCTTTAGCTTTAAGATCTTTCTGAAAATAAAATTTCTTTCTGTTGTTGCATATAACACTCATTCCTATTTTATTTTACAGCAACAATTTGAAATATAATATCCATAGAAATCGTTGAATATGTGATATGAAAGAATCTGAAGGTGTTATGCTCAGTGACACGGTTTCATAGATTGTATCGGGGAGGGAAACCACGGGAGAATAAAATGCCTTGACTGGCTCATCCGCTGAAAATATTCAAAATGGTGTTCTTTTCGTGGTGGTATACAATGGCACCTAGATTTGAGTATAGTGGTTAACGGGACCCCGGATTGCCATGATCGTGATATCACAGGAGCGGTAAGCGTGGAAAAACGAAATAATAAGCTGTCTATTGGTGTCTAGAATAGTGGACATTCAGGCACGATTGGATGCAGTCCCAGGGTAGTTTCGCCAGTAGTTTCACAGAGACCTCTGGCAATTCCAGGGGAGACTATTATCGTAAGAGCGAAGGCGAATGACTTCTTAATCGATATTCTCAAATATCTCTCTTTCCTTTCAGTGTACAGCTCTCTCCTGTTAACTCTCGTGTGGATCTAACGAAATAACAGTTACAGTTTCGCGGAAATTCAACGGCCTTGCGGACAGAGGTAATGGTTTTATGTTAGTAGAGCGGTGGCGACAAAAGCGCCACTCCGGATATTTGGACCCACCCTTGTTTACGTCGATTACGAATTCAGGAGACTGTCGGGTAGTTTGCCGATTGCTTCCCTTCGAAAACAATGCTCAAACATCGCTAGCGCTATTTCACTTTCACGCCCCAACGCTTGCGGTTTCACGAAACAACGTTTGTTCACATATTTTATAATGTTTAATGTATTTGAGAATTTTAAATTTCCATACAAATAGTACCTCTTTCCAAGTTCTCTTTTTCAGTGATTTGACACATATGCAACTCTTATAAAAAGCAAAAACAAAGCCGTAAATCAAGCACAGTACTCGAAGTTCAGAAAAGATGTTCACTCATTGTTTGTTTTTCCCACAGTTGATAAATGTTTCTCCTGGCCATTTCAATTTTGAAATTCAAGTTGGAAAATAGATAGTGTTGTAATAGGAAAATTCTGGTTCGGATCATGCCAACCGTCGGCAAGTCATATTGTAACCAGTTACATTTGCGGTAAGTCACATTTGCGGCAAATCACATTTACAGCAATTCACATTTGTGATAAGACACATTGCGGCAACTCTTATTTTGAAATATATCATTAATGTAACTGATCACAGGGGAGTCTTTCCGCACTTTTTTCCATTTTTTGTGGACTTCACATCTTTCTGAATGATAGATGCCGCAACGTTACTCGCCGTGACTTTTATTCAAATTGAATTACATATAATTTGAAAATGTACCAATTGATCATTCCAAACTTAACGTCACCTGAATTAAGAAATATTTTCATTTGGAGGGCTTAAAATTGTACGATTTCAAAATTTAAATCATGGAGTAGCAATGACATTTTTTCATTTGCATTATTAAACGTTGACACAATTCCATCGACCGCGGTAGAGCGCGTGCAATAATGCTAGTTTATAAAATTAAGTTAATTGGAAAAAACGATTTAATTACCAAAAACATGGTATCAACTTCCATTTGAAGAGAGTAGTTTGTGAGAAAAATTGTTCGTTAAGACCGATGTAACCTCGGCAGCTGCACCTGTTCTCGTTGTGCACAATGGATGCTAGCGTTACTCGGGATTAAATATCACAATTAATGTGAGGTCGGGCTACCAGACTCCGGAGAGGTATACTGTCGCCTCTGAGACACCTCGCCTTCTCCTTTATTCGCCTACATGTCACCCGCCCTTATTTCTCTTGTTCGCAGACCACCACCTCTTTTGTTACATTAATGCTGAAATGCGAGCTTTTGAGGTATAGTCATTGTGCGTACTACCAACTTTGATCTCCAGAGAATGATGAGTGAAAGGCTCATTGTTGGAGATCTGGAGTAATGGATGCTATGCTGGGAAAACAACGTCCTAAGTAGATTTGATACCCAATATTCGTGAAAACAAACAATGCATTGAAATCAATCCAGTGCTTTGTTGAGAGGAAAAATATGAACGGGGAATGTTACTGATCCTCAAAAAATGAAGGGAATGAGAATTATGGAATATTTATAAAATCGCATCAAAACGTTGCACAATCGGTAGTTTTATTCGTTACATAATGCAGTTGTCAACGGGTTGCAACGTTTTGATACCCTGGGATTTTGAGCTTTATAATGAAGCGAACCAAGAACAAAATTTCATAGCATTTTGTATGCCGAGCTGAACTTTCATTTTATAGGCTTAGTTTGCACAAAATTAAAGCAAATTTTCTTGAACCTTTTCTTAAACCTTTTCTCAAACCTTTGCTCTAATTATGGCGGGAGGTTTCCGAACTTGCGACGGTAATTACATATTCACTGACTACTGTTGAAAGTATCTTATTTGAATAAGCAAGTACTATTGACTTTAATTAGGAGATGGCCAATACTGCAGGATTGACCTCAGCTTGATATGTCTCTTGACTCCGCGTTAATTTTCCGCACAAACTCATCAAGGCTCCACATAGAGGTTGGAGTACTCGTGTAGGGGTATGGAACACACTTGGCAGTACCGATTGACTGTTCAATTACTACAATTGATCGAACGTCTTGCTTTGACTTCGATCCGGTTGCCCGTCTCAGTACGGTACTGTTAAGCTTACGCCTGAACTGGTGAAACGTTACACATTTGATTTTCGAATGATGATAACATGGCGGGTCTGTACACATTAATTAGGCTTAGATTCGCGAGGTAGGTTTAATTACTTTCGCCAGATCAGGGTTGAACTGGTCAACGCGAATTCGAAAGCCGAGCTGATCTAGTAGGGATATGAATCGCATGGATGGCTGAGCCATTGTAAACATGCATGTTACAGGGACTCATCTCGGCTGACCCGGCTCACTAGACAGGATAGAGCCAGCTCTCAGTGAGCCAGGGTGCTTCCGCACTCTCGTCAGCCCCTTTCTATCCTTCTCTGCCTTGCATATAAGCGAGGTCGCACATTGTAATCACGTTGCGTTAGTTACCCACGCTTCGACAACCACCGTAATTTGCGTACATTGATTAAATCGACGAGTGCTACGGGATGGCCTCGATAGATGATGAGAGGTGGACGCAAAAAAGACCTGGATTCTGCGAACAGGCTTAAACACTCACTGGCAATGATCCCAATTCAGGTTTACAATCCTGGATCAAATTTGATAGCAAATGTTCCTGCATAAAAATGTTGCATAGAATTAACAACTAAGCTGTTGATAGAATGATAACCATTGTCTCTGAATCTGTTCTGGTCAAAATTTACTGATGCAATATAGTGGCCCTGTTATTCGTTGAAAAAAGTACGATGGATGCACACAAGACTATTCAGTCAGTGAAAAAATGGTAGACAACAGTCTAAAGACAGAATAGAGGTCCGACCGAATTTGGAAATCATCACATATGAAGAAAACGACTATTATGCACGTGAATTGGGTCTTTTCGGTTTTAGAATTTGTTGTGGTATCCCTATCCTATCTTTGAAATGTAAAATACGTCTTTTATTTTTGGACCTGGAAAAATAGTTACTTCAGATAAATATATTTACATGATATATATGAATAATTAATCAAAGTAGGTTATATTTTCATAGATGAATTTAGCTAAAAATATATTCTTCCAACAAAATGATGAAATCCCAGTATTTTTACTGTGCAACAAAAATGGTCCTTTCATGTTTATGTGCATATATTAGTATGTATTTAATAATTAGGGAAACAAGATGCAACACTTCCTATCGATGTTACTAACCGCGCTGTTCCATTCCCATGTTCGTACTATTTGGGAGGTGTCATTTCTGATAATAATCATCCATTAAATAATAATGAATTATTTTCTTTCAATTTTTGAACTTTTTTATTCTTCAATTTTTTCCCGACTGAGATTCTTTGGGTTAGCATTTCAAATGTTTATATAGTGATGAACTATTCTTGATTGATGAATAAGAGTCAATTTTCGTAGTAAAGTGCATTTTTAGTCAGGCATGGTTCTTCTTGTAGGCACAGACTACTGTAAATAGTATCAGCTTCATTTCAATATCAACAATTTTAATTTTAGAAAAATATTTGGCTACCTGGGATAGGAATTTTTTACGTCTTCAGTAGTAATTCCACTTTATAGTCAGACATGTTTCTACTAGAGTTTTTGGTTGGAGAACGAAACTGTTAATTAAAATAAATAATATCCTTTAAGTAATTGCTGTTACCTTTTTATAAATAATTTTATTCAGAAGATAATTAGCTGCGATTTTACGACCTAAAACGCTAATAACCTGAAACGTTGATCAGTTTATGAGTTCGTTTCGAATTTGGAACTCAGTTTCAAATAAAAGTAACACTGCATTTTTGTACCAGAAATTATCTAAATCTCGTTTTTCTGGGTTCAACAAATATTATTCAAAGAATCATCAGGTTGGACAGTAAACTTTCTTTTTAAAATGCTCTGACTTTTTCCTCATTTTTCCCTGAGCAATTTTTTATTTTCTCTGACCATTAATACTTAAAGACCAGCATTTTAATCTTTACTGTAAAAAAATTCTGTTGGAAACTTCCAATAAATGCATTGGAATCTTATTTCCGAAACGTAAGGTAACGTCACATTACATGATGTATCTCCTATTATGTGCTGACCGATTTTGTGCTGGATTCATGCTTGACTGCTTCTATATGGGATTCTGTGCTGAACCGAGGCCGGCACAGAATAAGGACATGAATGTACTTGAATTTTCAACAAAATAATTGAATTTCCCAAAAAAATAGTTGAATTTCAGCGAAAAAAAGTTATTTTTAACCAGACAGTTTGTATTTACGACCAAACAGTTTAACTCTTAAACAAATAGTTGAATTTCCAAGCTACAGAAATATATTTTTAACCAAATGGTCTAATTTTCATCAAAAAATGATTAAACTTGTACCAAAAACAGTTGAAATTTCAACCAAATAGTTACATTTTAAAGCAAAAAATGAATTTCTAACATAATATTCAAATTTTCCGCGAAAGAGATGAATCTTAACGAAGAAGCTTAACTTCTACCCTAGTAGTTAAATTTTTAATTAAAAAAAAATCGATTTTAGTCACCCAGAAGCATGGTGAATTCTGTTGAAAATTGATCTCTATAAGAATCAGAATTTTCTTTTGAGGTTGTCTCGATATGCTTTTTCGTATAATCTTTTATAGTACTTTCAAAAAAGAGCACCATCTCTAAGATAATTAAAGGATAACTCGATAACAACCGATCGATTGATTCATATGACATTCGTCGCATAAGTTCGCGTGAATGGGGAATATGCCAAGAAGCGTATTTTATCGCGGTATTACAGGCGACCAGTTGAGAGCGATATATACAATATACAGACTATATACACCGCAAACCTTGCTACGTGGTCTTACTTTTATAGTGGGACGTAAACCATGCACCGCATACCGCCTCGTGTTAAGATAATAAAGAACCAGCGGGTTGATGCAGTTCGACGTGTATGTCGGGGCGCAAGATGCTCACAGTTTGGACCGTAAAATCGGTCACTGACAGGACATGCTTAGCGTAAAAGAAAGCCGCGAATACATAATTCGTAAAATTTATACCGACATCAAAACCCTCCTTCTTATCTCCTATTAAATTCACAAAACTTCCTCACACCTGCTTATCTTAACAGATATTTCATCCACCTTGCCCTCTTAATATCTTTCTCCAAACGTTCATCATCAAAATTTCATATATTCTACTATAAAACTTATTTTTATAGAGGTTATTCCTTCAGAATATAACTTTCCAGCTTCCAATTTAATCAAATGGTCTGGCCAGGCACGATCGGCCTGAGAATGTTTCATTTTCTATTGAGAGGAGACACATCAGCTGGGCAACTTAAATCTCCTTTTAAAGTAAAGACAAGGAATATTTTTGGGAGTTTCAAAATACAAAATTAATACTCATGTCAGCAGGACTTTCACTCGATTCAAACAATTATCTGGTACTTATGCTTCATTTATTTGTTTTATATTGCACTTGAGACCGAAAACATTTCAAATCAGGCAGGTTCTACACTTGAAGCCACGGAGTCTTCCCGAGGAGAAATATGTTATTTTTCAAAAGGAAATGAGGTGAAACGTCTTTTATCAATTTGCAAAAAAAAAAAATTTCTACGATCCTATGTGTATTTGAATTTTGTGTTTCCTTTTAAAAAAAGCACAATTATTTTCATCAAATCTCTATAAATTTTGACCTTATAGGAGACAAAAATTCTCCCAGCTTCCAAAATGGTTCAGCCAGCATAAAGCTGATATAATGCTAGCCTTATATAAGCAGAAACTGTATAAAGATATAAAAAAAACAGGGTGAGGTTATCCAGAAAATATTTTATAGTTTTTTTCTTCGAATTTTGAAAATATACAAAAAATATTTCTTGAAAAACCGCATCTTTGTTATCCTTTCCAAATAAAAAAAAAATAATAAAATTTGCTGGTCCAAGCTGAGCATTCCATCAGTTTTATTCTGGTTAAATCATTTTTCAGGCCTGAAGCATTATTTTTCCTAAAAATATAATTTTGTAATTTTTCTCGTATATAATACAAGATAATACAAAAGAGCCAGACGCGTTTTTTGTAGAACTTTTTGGAACGTGCGAACTTTCATTTCAATAATTTTTTGTATCTGTCGTTATTTATGGAAAACAAAACACAACAATCAAATACACATACCTTCAGAGAATTTTTGCTTCTCAAATCGATAAAATACGTGCCATCTTATTTGCTCTAAAAACAATATATTTCCTCTACGAGGGATTCTTTTACTTCAGGTGTAGAACCTGCCCAATTTAAAATGATTTCGGTATGGAATTCTTTTGTTTCAAGGTTTTTAACGTATGTCGTATGGATGAATATTACATGTTTTAACTGAAATTTAGAAATTTCAAAGTTAGTTATCAAAATTGAAGAACTCCTTACATCCGGGGCTCACTTAAGAGAAAATTTAATAGCCTTTTAAAATGTATGAACTTAGAGGGCTTGCAACTGGGTACCATTAAAAAGTAGATACCTCGAATTTTAAACAGCCTACTTCTTCGTAAACAAAAATTTTTTTTATTCATTGTCAGATTCCTTGCTTAAATCTTTTAGGAATGTTAAAACAACCCCTAAATATCCTGTGTACAAAAAATCGTGAATATGCCAATTTCGTGGATAAACAACTATTGCTTCAGTGGGTCTGATCAACAAAATATGACGCATTCAGCCAAATATAATAAAAAGTTTGTGAGAAGGATGAAATTTCAATGATAGACGAATTTTTCTTCTAGAATACGTATCTAAAAATGTAATGTTTCGCAATAGACCACTTTTCTGATAATTATCATTCAAATTATTGATCTGCAGATTCGTAATGACAAATAAATTTTATAATTGGAAATTTTGAAGAAAAACCCTTTTCTGCACATTTGGTGCGGGGTCTTTGAGTATTTGTAAAGAACAATAAAATGTGAAATTGCTAAGTTTAATGATGCTAGGTGACTTCTAATTTCTGGTTTTGTGCCGATATTGGTAGGAGCTCTTGGTAAAGTTTCAATGAAGGAAAAGGAGATTGCAGAGAGCACTCCTTTGTTCATTCTCGTGAAAGTGCTCCACCTTGTCGTCTCGGAAGAGAACGTAACTAAATAGAATCCGATGCTTGGCTTGGCAAACCCTTATTGTCGTGGCGAATACGTGGAAGCTCTCTTCTAGTCGTGACGAATAAGACGATTCTTCGCGTCATTCTTGAGATGCTAGGCGAGAGATGGAGGCAAAAGTGAGTGTCGTGCACCCTGCCGAATACCAAAAGCCAAAGAGCAGGAGGATGAGGGTAGGTAACGTGGAGGAAGCGGACTTTCAAGTTTTCTTTACCTCCGTCTGCCATTTCTTACGCCATGCCACTCCAACGGTTCGTCTTCCCATTCACCCTCGCGAAGGGGTGCAATAAATTTATGGTGACATTGGCATGCAGCTCAATCGCGGTTCTTACCCGGGCCGTTCTGCGTGCGTTTATCGTTTTCGTGGGGCGTGTCTTTCGGTTTTATTATCGACTTTTTTACAGTCCGAATTGAAAATCCAGCTAGTCAAGTTCAGCCGATTTGAAGATGAAAAACGTCTCCTTTTTACGATTTCCACTCTCTTTCAGGATTCCCCCAAATTCCGAGATTTTCCTTTCAACATTTTTCAAGCTAGCTCATTTAGAAGGTCGATTTTTTATAAAATATGTGTATCGATGGTTAAAATAGGACAAGTCCACTTCCAAGTTCAAACTATTGGACAGTGGGCTGGAAGTAAAACAAATATCAAATTTTGCAACCAGTTTCGATTACATATTTTCAACTATAATTGTTCTCATCACTTGTTCAGGTATCATTTTGCGTCATTATGTTTCTCCACCAAATGACGGGGTTTTTAACGAAAATTTCTGTTTATGCACATTTCGTAATTTTTTTAGTTTGAAATTTGATGTGTTTTTTATAATCAACACTCCACCACATATATTTTGAAAAGTATAAATTGATTGTTCAGAGTTGCACGAAATCGCCCAAAATTCTTTATTATTATATCGTCATACTGCATCTATAAAATATAATTCTGTACTTTTCACACTTTCTGCACCAAATTTGGAATCAGTGGCAGGGGAAGTGTTGGGAGGGTTAATGGAAAGTAGGGGAATCGGAAGCAGGGGGTGAATAGAAGAAAGGGTTGATAGGGGAATTGAAGAAAGGAGATGTTTGTGAAGTAGATGTAAGGGAAAGTTAGCGGAGGAAAGTGGGAGAAGTCCGAGGAAGCGTGGAGAGGAGAAGTCTGAGGAAACGTGGAGAGGGGAAGTGAAGGAGGTGGAGTAGGAGCATTGAAGAAGAGGAAGTAGTGACCGTGAAAGGAGATGGGGAGTCAAGGAAATGGTTGGGGAGTAAGGAAAGGGGTATTGGGGAAGTTATGATGATAGGAGTGGGTTAGTAGGGTAATGATAAAAGGGGGCGTAGAGGAGAGAGACGTATTGATAGAAGGAATTGAGGAAAGGGAGGGGAGTATCAGATATAGGAGGGCGTGAGAGGAGGTGAACTGGGAGAAATAAGGGGGGTAGGGCAGGAAAAGTGTACGAGAGGGAGATCTGAGCGACCTAATTAACGTCTTACAAGGAAGGTACTCCAGGTGTCCCTCGCCGATTTGAATCTCCCTGATATATGTTGTAGTACTCGAAAAACTAAGTGACACGTATTTTTTTTTATCTGCGGAAAAACACTTCAAGGGGGTGAAACAACCCCTCAAAGATAGGGGTCGCAAGTGTCGATTGTATAGTTTTGTGTAGAAAAACAAAATTGATATCGACCAAACCTACTGGGATAGTTTCCTCATGATGAAAGATGACTAACGTAATTTTCCCCCAAAAAAAAAATTAAGGGGGTGCACCACCCCTACATAGTTTTGAAGATGTGCTGAAAATTGCTAAATTCACAGGAAAAAATTTGAAAAAAAATATATTTTGCACTTGATTTTGCACAAAAATAAAGTTGTCACGTGTTTCGCAAAAAAAAATTTGTAAAAAAATTAATGGGGGTAGCTATCCCAAAACACTTTTTATTTTATGTCTATGATAATATATACTTGTCATACGCAAAAAAAATTGGGAAATTATTTTTATAACGAAGGAAGTGAAATAGAGTCCATCCAACATGAATAAAAAAATTACGCGGGGGTAAACCACCCCTACATATTTTAAAAGTTGTGCTGAAAATTGCTAAATTCACCGGAAAAAAGTTGAAAAAGATATATTTTGCACTTGAGACCAAAATAAAGTTGACGGGTTTCGCAAAAAAAAAATTGGTAAAAAAATTAATGGGGGTAGCCACCCCAAAACACTTTTTATTATTTGGCTATGATAATATATACTTTTCATACACAAAACAAAATTGAGAAATTATTCTTATAACGAAGGAAGTGAAATAGAGTCCATCCAACATGAATAAAAAAATTACGCGGGGGTGAACCACCCCTACATATTTTTAAAGTTGTGCTGAAAATTGCTAAATTCACAGGAAAAAATTTAAAAAATATATATTTTGCACTTGAGACCAAAATAAAGTTGACGTGTTTCGCAAGAAAAATTTGTAAACAAATTAATGGGGTAGCTACCCTTAAACACTTTATATTTTGTGTCCATGATAATATATAGATTCCATACGAAAAAGAAATTGGGAAATTATTTTTATAACGAAGGAAGTAAAATAGATTCTATCCAACAACAATAAGAAAAATTGCGCAGGGGTGAACCACCCCTCAATATTGATAAATTTGCTGAAAATTGCTACATTCATAGGAGAAAATTTAAAAATATATGTATTTTGCACTGTGGACCAAAATAAAGTTGACGTGTTTCGCCAAAATAAATAAAAAAATTAATGGGGGTAGCTACCCCTAACCACTTTTTAGTTGGTGTCTATGATAATATATACTTTCCATACACATTATAAAATATCAGATTGTTCGAATATCGCTGTCATTCGGTGTTCGTGGTGTAAGAAATCGTTATGTTCTAAACACTTTTTTGACGAATATCATTATTGTTCAAAGTTTGAACAATAAATCTTCGATATACTGTGTGCAACAGGTATTTTCTCCGGATTTTTCTTGCTAGATGCAAGTCTTATTTTGCAATTTTCTACATAATTGGGGGGTGGTTTACCCTTGCGTAATTTTGTATTCATGTTGGATGGGCTCTATTTTACTTCCTTCATTATAAAAATAATTTCCCAATTTTGTTGTGTATGGAAAGTATATATTATCATATACACAAAATAAACAGTTTTTAGGGGTATCTACCCCCATTAATTAGAAAATTTTTTTTTGCGAAACAAGTGATTTTTATTTTCATGTCAAGTGCGAAATATATTATTTTTCAAATTTTTCTCCTATGAATTAAGCAATTTTCAGCACATTTTTTAAAACATGTAGGGGTGGTTTATCCCCGCGCAATTTTTTTATTCATGTTGGATGGACTCTATTTCACTTCCTTCGTTATGAAAATAATTTCTCAATTTTGTTTTGTGTATGAAAAGTATATATTATCATAGCCAAATAATGAAAAGTGTTTTGGGGTGGCTACCCCCATTAATTTTTTTACCAATTTTTTTTGCGAAACACGTCAACTTTATTTTGGTCTCAATTGCAAAATATATTTTTTTCAAATTTTTTCCTGTGAATTTAGCAATTTTCAGCACATTTTCAAAAATATGTAGGGGTGGTTCACCCCTGCGCAATTTTTTTATTAATGTTGAATAGACTCTATTTTACTTCCTTCGTTATAAAAATGATTTCCCAATTTTTTTGTGTATGAAAAGTAAATATTATCATAGACATAAGATAAAAAGTGTCTAGGGGTAGCTACCCCCATTAATTTTTTTACCAATTTTTTTTGCGAAACACGTCAACTTTATTTTTGTCTCGAGTGCAAAATATATTGTATTCAAATTTTTTCCTGTGAATTTAGCAATTTTCAGCACATTTTCCGAAATATGTAGGGGTGGTTCACCCCCGCGTAATTTTTTTATCCATGTTGGATGGACTCTATTTCACTTCCTTCGTTATAGAAATAATTTCCCAATTTTTTTTGTGTATGAAAAGTATATATTATCATAGACATAAAATGAAAAGTGTCTAGGGGTAGCTACCCTCATTAACTTTTTTTACAATTTTTTTGCGACACACGTCAACTTCATTTTGGTCTCAAGTGCAAAATATATTTTTTTCAAATTTTTTCCTGTGAATTTAGCAATTTTTAGCACATTTTCAGAAATATGTAGGGGTGGTTCAACCCCGCGTAATTTTTTTATTCATGTTGGATGGACTCTATTTCACTTCCTCCGTTATAGAAATAATTTCCCAGTTTTTTTTGTGTATGAAAAGTATATATTATCATAGACATAAAATGAAAAGTGTCTAGGGGTAGTTACCCCCATTAATTTTTTTTACAATTTTTTTGCGACACACGTCAACTTTATTTTGGTCTCAAGTGCAAAATATATTTTTTTCAAATTTTTTCCTGTGAATTTAGCAATTTTCAGCACAACTTTAAAAATATGTAGGGCTGGTTCACCCCTGCGCAATTTTTTCATTCATGTTCGATAGACTCTATTTTACTTCCTTCGTTATAAAAATGATTTCCCAATTTTTTTTTGTGTATGAAAAGTATATATTACCATTGAGATAAAATAAAAAGTGTCTAGGGGTAGCTACACCCATTAATTTTTTTACCAATTTTTTTTTGCGAAACACGTCAACTTTATTTTTGTCTCAAGTGCAAAATATATTTTTTCCAAATTTTTTCCTGTGAATTTAGCAATTTTCAGCACAACTTTAAAAATATGTAGGGGTGGTTCACCCCCGCGTAATTTTTTTATTCATGTTGGATGGACTCTATTTCACTACCTTCGTTATAAGAATAATTTCTCAATTTTGTTTTGTGTATGAAAAGTATATATTATCATAGCCAAATAATAAAAAGTGTTTTGGGGTAGCTACCCCCATTAATTTTTTTACCAATTTTTTTTTTGCGAAACACGTCAACTTTATTTTGGTCTCAAGTGCAAAATATATTTTTTTCAAATTTTTTCCTGTGAATTTAGCAATTTTCAGCACAACTTTAAAACTATGTAGGGGTGGTTCACCCCCTCAATTTATTTATTTATTTTTTTGAGAAAATTACGTTAGTCACCTTTCATCATGAGGAAACTTTCCCAGTAGGTTTGGTCGAAATCAGTTTTGTTTTTCTACACAAAACTATACAATCGACACTTGCGACCCCTATCTTTGAGGGGTTGTTTCACCCCCTTAAAGTGTTTTTCCGCAGATGAAAAAAAATACGTGTCACTTAGTTTTTCAAGTACTACAACATATATCAGGGAGAATCAAATCGGCGAGGGACACCTGGAGTACCTTCCTTGTTAGTAGGCTACTAAAACCTTCGTTATAGGCGCGCAGTGCCTATTTTGACTAATTTCTTTCAATACATTGACAAGTTTGATAGTTTTTGATAACTTCATTAAACAAGACAAAATAATCTTCAGAATATGGTTCATCATATCTCAATATTAAATATTTACTAGCGTAGAAAAATTGTGAGTTCAAGATTAGCAAGAAAATTCAAACAACCACAAGAAACTTTACCTTTACGACCGCAATAAATGGTCTGAGTTTCCCTTGCACGATAGTCTATTTCTAATCCACTCGTAGAAAAGTATCACTGACTCTGTGTGTGGGTAAAATTAGAAGTTCAAAAGAGAGATAAAGGTCGATCATTCTTTTCGCCTAAGATATTTTTTTCCAGGTAGACAGTTTCTAATTAGAGCTGGACAGAAGCTCAATATCGTTTCACCATAATTATGTAATGCAACATATTTCATCATGCGTGTATCGGAGGGCCGAGTGTATTTGAGGTGGTGAGGCGTGCTGATGACAGACAGCGTGTGCAACCCCGATAGCGAAAGCATCCCTTGTATCGCAATGGCCGTTGGTCAGCAGCTTCGTCTCTCACTCTGTCTCATGTCCTTCTATACGGTGAGATTTTCTTTCCCTCTCAGCCTCACTTTTCATGCTCCTATTTCAGGGACCAACATCACAGCCCTCCTGCCAGATTCCTCATCCATCAAGTCGACAGCTTCGTTATGACCACACATTGCACACGGTCTTCTCGTGGACCCTTTTCGCCTCACGATCTATTATACAGCTCCGGTCAGCTTCGAGGGATAAAATTAAAATATTAAAGATCCTGTCAAACCCCATTTTTATCCATATACGTCCAATACGCGCCTATTCCAAAACTGCATTTTAAACTGAATTGAATCCTTCTAATTGTTTTCAAATTTTGATCAAAGAGAAATCTACGGGAATTTATGCTTTGTGTGAATCCAAATAACATAATTTGAAGCTATTTTTTATCTATATGGGCAAAAATGAAGAAAGTTGACAATATCATGTTCTGGAATATTATACGCTTGTGCGTAGAAGAATAATTTTCTGAATTATAGAGTATCATTCAACGCATTTTCTCCAACGATGCCGTATTTGGCAATTATTTAAGTTTCACTACGTATAAAAGAATCAATCAAATAGGAATAAATGTCATCCGAATTATAATTGATGATATTATTGTCAATCATTCTTCGTCATAGCAAGGGTATTTAATTTGACATTAAAAAGTGTAATAAAATGGATATCTCGTGAATTATACAAAAGGTCTCATTAACTTATACTGACGTAGTTTTTTAATCTACAAGTTTCCGAAATACTATAGTAATGTTTCTGACAAACTTTTTTGTTTATCTATTTTTGACAAATCTGTTGAACATCTCAGAACTTTTCATTAATGGAAATGAATTAGAGAATAAAAAAAAAATTCGTCAGTAGAT
This sequence comes from Andricus quercusramuli, assembly GCA_932178445.1. Taxonomy (NCBI): domain Eukaryota; kingdom Metazoa; phylum Arthropoda; class Insecta; order Hymenoptera; family Cynipidae; genus Andricus; species Andricus quercusramuli. The sequence continues at coordinate 26,995 of CAKNXH010078983.1, read as the reverse complement.
AGAAAGAGAAAAATGAATATCTGAAAAACCTTTTGCCTCTCATTGTGTTCTAAAATGTAATTCTTTCGAACGTATTTTCATCAGTTGACTCAGATTTTTTTAAATGTAACTTACCATCGCACAACGTTTCTTCAAAGATTATTAAAATTGATATAATTCCCTGCAGTTGGAACACTAAATTATACGTCTGGACAAAACCGGATTTTCTACTTCACATGAAAAATTGGACTGTCAACAGATTTTGTTGTTTTAATTATGGAAAATGATGATTGATTTGCATTATTTTCAAATTTTACCAATTTAGTTAAAACCAAATGCGTAATAATTAAAAGAATAATTGAATGGGTTGCATAAATTTATGAACGGATATAATTAAACCCGCGAAGGGGACCATATAAAAAATTATGCTTTTCTGGTCTGACGTAATTAATTCCGCTTTAACGAATGAAATTGCTTTCATTACAGATGTTCGAAAAACAATTCGTGTAAAATCCATCGGATTTGGTATTTAATTACTGCTTCTGTTGTGCACCGCGTCAAAAAAAGTGGCAGAGGATGAACTCATTTAGCCAGTACCGCTACTTTTTTTCTCTATTGCCTTAAACTTTTCAACAGTTCCCAATTTCGCTTTGTGCAGATTTTCAATTGTGAGTACCGGTTTGATATTTGCATTTCTTTATCCGCACTAAATGAGATCAAGTTAAACTAGTAGAATATTTTTCTGAAAAACTGGCTTTTGAGCTTTTCACATTTCTTTCCGGTTTTGTATTTTTGAAAACGAAAAAGTCTATTTTGCGATACAAGAAGCTTGCGGAACAGAAACAACTATTCAGTTTTATTAGTAGTCGTTTCTGTGGCAGTCAAACTTTATCGACATTGCAGCCATATGACGTTTAATCACACCCATATAATTTCACAGTTTCCCATAAAGCATAGCCCATTTTGTGAAAAACAAATGACTCATAAATACGCTTTGCTGCTCCACCTTAAATTTCGACAGGGAATATTCCAGGCAAAAATAGTTAATGCTATCCCAGACTTCAGATTAAACTAAGAAATTTTGATTTGATTGAAAAAAATAAAAGTCTATTTGCAGGAAAAAGGAAATCAAATTTGGGTCACTGATTCTACTATCTAGCAACCATTCCTGGATTGCTTCTCTAACCATAGCCAGGGGCACAATGCACTCTATCGGCTATCCAGTGCAATCGACTTGCCTCGGAAATATATTAGTCAGGATTCAGAACGGCTTGCACGGAAACCAATTCGATATCTCGTTCATTCGATTTTTAGAAAGTGGTACACACAAAAAAACTTACTGTCACAAAGAATTTTGTTATTAGACTAACAAAACAGATTCAATTTGAGAGTTACAGTGGACCGACAAAATTTCTTTAACAATGAATTACGAACATTAATATTTGGAAGTAATCTGAATAGCTCATAAAATTAAAAAAATGGATAATTGAGAAATGGGAAGAAACAAGCAATGTATGAATGTAAGAAACGAAAACAAAAATTCCTTTAATAAAATTCCAAGGGAAACCTTTGTTTAATTGAACAAAGTGACATTTGAAATACTTTCTCTCCCTATTTATGTACAGCTAATAATTAAATGTTTGCCATCAACTTAAAAATATCTTGTGGGTTTTGTGATTGGTTTCAAATCAAATTGCCCTTGGTGTATTCCTCAGCTTTAGTGGTTAACTTTGACAACAAATTTTTAGGTTTTTCTTTTTGATGTCTCCTGTACGCGCTCGTGCGTTCCATTAGTTTACCCTCAGAAGGGCGAACCTATTTAAGCAAGATGCGCAAAGCGAAGAGGAGCACGAAGCTCACCTCATTACGCGGCGCCCGGTTTCAGGCTTCCGGTTTCATCTTTCCTTTGAAGTAAGAATTTTGATTGGACGAGGGTAAAAGGCAGTCGAAGCCAACTCAAATCGAGACTGGAGCCCTTGTTTCTCTGGAGCCTCAATTATTATATTCTCTTCGCGATTTTTCTTCTCTTTCGCCTCGCTATTTCCTTTCGTGAAATCATGATTTTAGATCGCAGAAACCCGACTTTGTTATCTTGCCTTTCCCTGTCTCTTCTATTTTTTAACTTGATTCACTTTATGCTCACAGAAATAAAATCAAAAAATTTTGAAAATTATAGACGGACCACTTTTTTTGTTTGACCAAAGCAATATAACATTTTTATGGCTGAAAACAATTTCTTTTAAACAACTATTTTTTCCATTATCTATGCAAATATTGTTTTTAAAAGTGAAATAAAGCATGTAAATTCTGTGCAATTCAAGCAGATTTAAGTGGAATAATTTTGAATTAACGGGTTAAAAGTTTCAAACATTTTAAATGAAAATAATTTGAATTTAAAAAGATTCGATATGCAGAGTTTGATAGTGAACTGTTTTAAATTACACAATTTCCCAAGCTTTAGGAAATAATAAATTTCAGATGCTAAATGCTTTTTGCTACAGTGGTCGTGTATTATTGAAATTTTTTCAAATGTGAATGTTTCTTCAAAAAAATAACTTGAATCTAAAAATAATTAGAAATGAAGAAATTATAAATTGCAAAAATTTGAAAAGATTCTCGTACCAAATTTAAAATCTTCACTGACAAGAATTTCTGAGAAAAATGGCAAAGATTAATTTCTAATAATATATAAAGCAGAATGTAAAACAGATTCGTTTTTTATTTGAAAGTGTCATGCAATTTTCAAATCGGAACAGTGGAAGCCCAAACTGTCCCTAATAAAGACTTTCGAGATTCGAATCGTTCAAAATTGTATAGTTTCGGTGAGCTCAGAAAAACTGGAATGGCGACTAGGTTCAACAAAATTCAGTGAGCCTAGGAAAAATACTTTTGGTGTGTTAAGACTATCAGTTACAAATTTAAAGCGTTAAAAAAGTATCGTATTATAAACAAAAGTATTAAAAATTGACAAATTACAATCAAAAAGACAAGAGAAATATAAAAAAATTTCAATTGAAAGTCTGTACTGAAACTATTTCAAATGTACTCTGTACTGAAATTACGTATTCCAATACCATTCCATGTAAGCAACTTCGTGTTTGTTTAATCTTCATAACAAATAATATCTTACCAGGAGTGTATTCGGAAATTAATGTTTATTTTTAAAGCACCATCTAATAAAATAGTCACATGAATAATTTTTTCATAATGATTTTATTATTTCATCAGACTGAGCTTTTAAAATTAATACTAATTTCCAAATACACTTATGTTGGCAAATTATTTTTTGGGATGATTTTTTTTTTAATATTGGTGTCCCAATATTAAAATCGTAGATAAAAAATGTGAGGAAAATTGGAGAAAAATTAAACTACATGTCCTCAATTAAATATTTCCAACATTAAAAAATTTCAGATTAAAAAACTTTCAAAATCAAGAGTTTCAAAATCTCAATAGAAAAGTGTAGAAGTAAAAATTATGTAATTTGAATGTTGAGACTGTTAAAAATTGCAAATTCAAATTCAAAGTTTCTAAGCTAAACATTTAAGAATTAGAACCGGACAGAAAATAACTTTTTATTGTAAAAGGTTAAAAATTGACTAATTTCAAGTTATAAGCCTGTGATATTTCAAAAATTATGTACGGAAACTTAAAACTTTAAAGTTAACAACTTTTCAAAATTGCTCAATAATTCTCAATTATTCTTCAAAATGAAAAAATTAGTATTGAATCTATGATGATTTTGAATTAATATGGAGAGTAGGGTGGCAAAAAAAACGAGTTTTGAATTTTTTTTTGCGAAACCCCCCATTTTTTAGGTCGCAAAATGATATAATAATACGTGTTTCAATTTTTTTATTGTTTTATTACGATTAGCCGCTGAAGTTTTCCATGAGAATTACATGGGGGACAACACATTTTTGTAAATTTCATCCAAAACGTAAAAAAGTATAATAAATTATACCCAATACTTCCATGATCTTATGAAAAATTTTCAAGGAATACGAATCCCTCATAATTATATTTTTTAAACTCCCTCAGCTCGTTTTATGGTACTCCAAAAACTACCCCATGATTAACGCTCCCTTATATATTTTGACAGAATTTACAAAAAATGTGTCCTTTTCTCATGTTCTTTTTCGTGAGGCTAAAAAAAAAGGCTCTACAAATCTACAATTATATCAAATTGAAAGCATTCAAAATTAACTTTTAATTAGAACCTTAAAAAGTACGCCAATTTCAAATTATGATTAGGAGTCTCATTAGCAAGTAGTAGCAAGTATATTACACAGAACTACATGATATATCTATATATCACATGATGTTGTGTAACATTTCTTTCTGTAACATGTAATTAAATTGATTGGTTGTCACATATTCATAGATATGTGACAATCAATCAATTTAATTACAATTATAGGCATTATATAACGTTTGTAGCCTTGTTAGTGGTGTTTTCACATCTGCTCACGGGCTGCAACGAGATTGTTATATAAACTCGTTTGTCATTCAATAGAGACGGTGTAGATAGGTGAGTTGAAATCATATTACTGCATAACTACGAGAAGTCGACAGACGGAGTTACGGGACACAGACTAGAAAAGTATTCCTTACTACGGATTCGCTAAAGGGAACGCAATTAAAGTTAAATGCCAACCACCCTGCCGCTCTGAACCGACGCCGCGAGTCTATAACTGACAAGGTTTCTCTTTATGAAAGGCGCTTGGTGGCAAAGAGGGATGAAGCCCGGAGGCATTTCGATCCTGGGTTCAAAGCAACATTAATTCATGAGTTTTACCAAGGATACGAGATCAAACACTTCCTACAATTAACTGCCGAGCGAAGACTACCTTGACATTTTAGAGAATACAAGTTTTTTAAATTATACCCAGAGACGTGTCAAGTTGTGTTAACGTATTTGAAGATAACAAGCAAAATAAAAAATATCTAGTTCAAAATAAAAAAAATTTCATAATATATGTTGTATATTTTTTTTCTGAATAGATACATATTTTAGAAAGAAATTACACAATGTAATATTTGAAACGTATTTCTCTCAACGCTTGAGGATTTAAAAGAAAGGTACCATTTCTTTATTCTCCTCGGAAGGAACTTGAGAATATTAAGGGGTAAACGGCTGATGTGAATGGCCTCTTATGGACGTGAGGTCGATATAAACTATTCAAGGTAATATTGAATGAGACTTCTTGCAAGCACGGAAAAGTACGAGGAAACTTACAGATACGTACTGAACATATAATTTATAAAAGTTTTGTTCAAGCTTCATATTGAAACTTTGTCTTGGATGTTAGGTTCATAATCTTTTATCACAAGAAACGTATTCTTCAATATACGTACAATGATCTAAATCTAGTCTTTATCATTATTTTTTATTATATAATTTTTGAAGTCTTAAGAGCAAAATATATATTATATTAACATATATTTATAGGCTCTATCTTCTTCATAGTTAAAGTCAGTGTATATTTTATTAGAAAGATTGATAAAACTAGCATTGCAGATATGCACTTGGTTCATTAATAATAGTATTCTTCAACATGAACTTTAAAACTAGATGAGAAATATTGAAGTGAGTGAATGAACTTTTCAAAAATGAACAAATTCAAAATTCAAAGTCGATTTCTATTATATGGAAACCTTCTCATTCTTTGAAAGCTGTTTACGATCCCGATTCCTCATTAACTTTTGCAGAGTATGTATATTGTTTCAAGCGGTTGCCCGAAGGAATGTTTTTCTCGCTTCTCTGTTCACGCCTGCGTAGGTACAACAATCTTGGACGTTCTGTGGACCAACGGAAGTGATTTGGAGACTCGCCAGGCAGCATCTAGGCCGCATTGAATCATCCCTTTCCCCACAGTGAATCGTCAAAGTACGGAATGCTCGCAAATCGCCAGCGTAATACGAGCTGGAAAGCGTCCGATGGTCGAGTTCCGAAAACAAAGATCTGGCGTCGACGACGTCGCTTCTACAGCTGCCTAGACTGAATACCGAAAGGGAAGAAACCCTGGAAACTGAGGAAAGGGGTGGCGAATCTCCCGAGTGAATCCCAAGAAACTCTAGGAAGAAGGTAGCAACGGCGGAATAACCAGCAGCCATAAACAAACTTTCGAGTTTATCGAGCGAGGCATTGTGGGTTAGAAGCGCTGCAAATATTTGATAGCGGGTGCTCCTTTCACGAAACAGAAACAGAAGAGAAAGACGAGCACCACCCCCATCCCATGTGCACTGCACTACTCTGTTTTCTGCTTCCTTTGCTCCATCATCCCTTATTTCCAACCCCCAGTCCTTAAAGGGCATCGCTCTGCCAGCGACCTCTTTGCCACTTCGACGATTCAACGACCGAGAGCAACTTCAACGTTGCTACAAACACAGTTCCCGTGATAGTTTTTACGAAAATAAAATTAAAAACTCGTGTCGATCGATGACAACGCAACTGCGAGTATTCTGCTGCAAAGTCCAGGAGAATTTGAGAATTGAGATAAAGGAAAGACTAGACAATCTATTACAAAATAATTTTTTACAAAAATCATAGTGTTCGAAGGAAAAAGTGAGAAAACAATTTGCAACATATAAGTACATATATCTGGGTAGCCTATTCACTAGTGACGAAATGATAGATGGAGAGTTAGATAGACGCATAAACGAGGATCAGAAGGTTATGGGTAGAGCAGTGTCCATTCTTAGAAGTGAAAATATATCAAAAAAAGCTAAAACGGCAATATATATTCTATATTTGTACCGACTGTGCTATACGGTAGCGAGACATGGACCCATCCAGAAAAGGATAAGAGTGAAATTAACGCGATTAGCATGAAACCTCTGCGTACAATTTGCGGAAAAACACTGATGGACAAAGTGAGAAATGAAATAATCCTCAAAGAATGTGGTGTAAAAAAGAAAATAGTTGACACATGGGAAAGAAATCAGTTAAGATGGTTCGGACATGTTGAAAGAATGAGAGATGAACGCCTAACGAAACAAGTCTATAAAAGTGAAGTAAATGACAGTATGCCTAAAGGCAGACCGCGGAAAGAATGGTAGGAATGTGCGAATGACACCTTAATCCGAAAAGACATAAGAAGCCATAGAAACAGGAGAGCTTGCATGAAAAAGTGCATGGACGTGAAGGAAGCTTGAGAAGTATGCCAGGACAGAAAATTGTGGTAACAAATAGTTTATAAAAAGAATGTGAGTAGAGTGAATGACGCTTGAAACAAAAGACCAATCTGAAAAATCTAGACATCCTTCCCACCACTACTATTTTCCAAACAAAGCGACTCACGCCTACCCCGAAAGGGAAGTGGCTTCATGGTATAATAATAATAATAATAATTTTCGGTTACCGTAGTACAAACTGATCTAAGCCACTCTTCGTCCTGGACGATTTCGTGAGAAAAAAAAACGAATTTTCCTTCCAAAGGAGAGAGTACTAATTATTACACCACTGGTCTGCGGGACCTCCCACAGGCGTCAATGGTACGGGCCTATGGTAAGACGTCACATATTTGTCACCAGAGCGATATCATTTTCTTTCTTTATTGTACGAGATAATTCTTCAGAATGTTCAATTACTTTAATATCTAATTCAGATATCAATGTGCTATAAATCACTAAAAATCTAGGTACAACAGCAGGCGACTATGAATAAAGGAATTCAATTTATTTTAAGTCAACATCCAAATTCCAGTTCAATGACAAAAGTTTAACTCTAAGGACAAAATTCTTAGAGTGTACGTAACTCAACCCAGACTGAAAGCAAATTTAACGCTAGTAGTAAAAAATAAAGAACCTCAGCCGATCGATGCTAGCGCCGCCGCGAGTACTCTTTCTATATCGCTCCAGAAGGAAGAGAATCTTTCTTGCCGAATGTCTTGAAGAATTCGAGCCCCGAGATAAAAGGAACGCTGTACCTATATGTTTGTAATAACAATCTTCCGCTCGCTTTCTGCGGTTCCGTCGAGACTGAGTTGAAACTGAAGGCGAGTAGGTTTTAAAAAAAGTCGTAATTTATTCTGACGCTACCTCCCGTTTCTCAGTCTACGTTATTCCCTTTGATAAATTAGGCAACGCTTAGTCTTCCATATCTAGAGAAATGTGCATCGTATGCTTCCTTTAAGAGAATACAATTCACAATTGAATGAAATACTCGAGGATGAGAACTTTTTCCCGGGTAAAAGAAATCTAGTTATCTTTTTAAGTCATGTCTATCTCCAGGTTCCGGATTTGTAACAAGAGAATATGGAAGAATTGGAGACTCCTTAATTCGCAGTTAACATAAATCCGCTTTATTTCAGCATTTTTCAGAGTTCATTTGGATTATAGACAGGACTTATCTACATTTCTCATGCCCTGTGTTGAAAATAGATGAATTTTAAAAAGTGCAGTGAATTGATAATGAATATACCTTCAAGAGAAGCCACATTGCGAGAGAATGGAGGCTTGTCATGACAAACAGGCCTAACGAGTTTTGTTTGTTTTGCTATCGTATCGATCGAGTCTTGGCGGAAATAATACTGAGACGCTATTTAACAGGCAGTCTGGTAGTTTGTCTTGGTAGTTGGTGCAGGTTCGGGAGTAGTAGGAATATTCTTGCTATCCGGTTTCAGAAGCGCCGCCAGCTTGCATTTGCCACGCTCCGACTAACTTGCCTTCCACCTCATCAATCTTAGGCCACTTGGGTAGCAGTGGCAATTACAATATCGGCTTGCTCGACGAGAGTTTGAGGTTGCGGCCGAAAGGGGGCGGTTCTTGGCACGCTAATCCAACCTAGAGCCACGACTCGCACCCTGTGTTCCACCTGCCTGGAACACACCCCACCTGTTGCGAGCGATCAGTCACTTTGGCCGCGGATTTGTTTAAATCTTGATAACGCCACTCGTACATCTTTTCCATTTACATTTCTCCACGAGTCGACACCACAATTTACGCCACCTACCATCTTTTCTCTGCAGAATAATTTCACTTGTATCTCATTGGAATTTCAAATATATATAATTTTGGATCAGAACGATACACATTCAAAAAGATCTTGGAAATAGGATGTGTATTTATTCATGTGCGAAATCTGAACTGTTAAATAGTTAATTGTAGGGCGTAGAATCTCTCCTTGTTCATGTTTTACAAGGACGTTTTCCAGAGTTTCGAGGCGGAAGATGACCGTTGGAATTTATGGAGCCGTTAAAACATCCCCTTCGGCCTCGTAAGCTTTTACCCTACTATGCTTTTTTATCACTGTCACCTTAACACGTTTGTCGTGTTAGATTTTGCAGTTAAGACTTAACAACGAAAAAAAGGAGCTAAAGCTCTCTACTAAATGTCTTCAACTGGAAAATATGGAAATATACACTTTAACAACGGAATATCCAATTTCTTTTGTACTTCTTATTCAACGGTGATAGTTATACAAAAATGAATCGATTGTCTCTAGCAGCCAACAAAGTTATACATGTACGTTATCGAATACAAACGGAGTTACAAACTCTGTGTTCGAGTCTGGTTAACAGCCCTACTTTCAGCTTATGCCCTGGGTGCCAATTAGTTACCGGTATCACTAATAACTTCCTCCTAATTAACAAACTTCGAACTATCGATGATAAAGCTAAGAGAGAGGGAGAGAGAGAGAGAGTTGCTGAGAACTACAGATGAACATGGCGCATAGGACACCCGTTACAATTGTGATAACTCGTCCCGTTTAATTAGTCGAGTCAGAATCCAATTAAGCTTTTGATCAGGCATCTGTTGGTAGCAAACGGCAACAATTTGCTTTGCAGTCTAAACTGTTTGCTCATCTGGTAGGTCTAGATTAATTTAAATGAAATGTTATCGTCAGGCTCGTAAAACTTCTCCAGGTATTCCTATCAATAAGCAGTTCGTATGCTTCTAATCTAATGTAAACAGTATCACAAAGTTATGATATATGAGTAAGGAAAAGTTTTGACTGAACATACTTATCGATGAAACTTTTTTGTGGGACTGACTCTTTCTCGAAAATTAGTGTTAACGATATTTTGATTGCATTATATTCTCGTCAATCTAGAACAAAGCAACAATTACAAGCTATGAAAATTCACTTTCGCGTAAAGCCAGATGGGTCCATAGAATCAATTATGTTAGCCTTTACGTGCGGATCGTAAAGTGCGGAGGGAAGTAAGGTATCCACTTGACGAAGCAGGGTTTTGTAAATAAATAATTAGAAGCTAATTCAAAGGAATTTGAGTCTGCATTTGAACCACTTCTATTAAGTCTGTCCCTCTTATATTGAATCTGTTTTCAGAAGAATTTCTATCGCCCTATATTCGAAAAACGTTGATGAATCTCAGAAGCAGCTCTCGACATCAATTCTCAACCCCTATTTCAGTTAATATAAACAAAAGACTGGAGTTTCAATGGACTAATTCACTTTCGTTGTTTTCCTCGATTATGCAATCGGCTGATACTGACAACCAGAGGCTGTCTCTGATAGGTCTACAAAAGACATAAATTCAGCAGTATGCAGCATTGCGAGAGGTTGTATTCGTATCGATCGAGACGCTTTTCAGAAGAGTTAACTGGTCAGCAAACATCCTCAATTAAACCGTTTTCCTGTCAGTTGCACTTGGGCTTAAGTCACGTTTCATTTGTTTCGAGAAATCTCTGACGATGACAGTTTCATACGGAATTCATTGTCTGCTTTTATCTTCCAAGAATCCAAATCTCTTTGGGTTCGCGTGCTGCGAAACGTGCGTTCCGAAGGCGTGGTATTGCTCTTTTACTTTATCCTACAATAAAACAATATCACATCCAAAAGGGCAAATAAATTTATAGCCAATCTCGTCAGTGCTGGTGTACGGCTCTGGCAGATCCCTGCCACGTTTATCTGCCTTAGAGACGCTTCAGAGTTTGAGTGGCGACGAATTGGAACTCGGCTGGGGAACACGTAGCATAAAGTCGTAAAATTCGACTTACGACAAGTCGTAACGCAAGAGACAACGCTTCTTCTTTCTCGATTTTTTTTTTGTAATTGGCTGCATCTTCTCTGGGAGTAAATGTTGGATTCCTAATAAGAGAACTGTGGCCAGAACTTCCATCCTCTCTCACTTATTTCCTTTCTTTCCTGCCCTTCACTCAAGCCCCCAGCTATTAATATCACGAATTTCATTGAAAACACTCCGTCCGGGCTTTCGTTTGACGACGTAATAAAGATCCAGCCGAGCGAAATAGATCCTTTGAAACTCACCGCGATCATATTTCGAGGGACATATTAGCACTCGAAGAAGGATTAATTCCGAACCTTTTTATTTGAACCAATCTACTTTCAAAAAGAATTATTACTATACCTATTCAAGCCTCTAGACATTTTTCCAACCAATTATTATCCACATCCAAGCTTAAAAAACTTTCTTCAATTTGAAAATGTAATTTTGCTAACTATAAAAATCTAGTATTATTGGCTTGAGTCATAACTCACGAAATTTTACGCGAACTTTTATTAGAATATCTTAATACCTTTTTTCATTCTGCAAAGTCTGAAGGCGTATGCCAGCTTATCTGAACTTTGAAAGTGGACATTTTCTTGGAATGGTGCTCCCCGTAAAAACTTCCAGATCTCGGTTCTGAAAGGCGTTCTTTCTTTTTTCATGGGAGGGTAGAAGATGCAGTTTTAATCCTTCTCCATCGATACGAGAGCGGAAAGCCGGAGACAATAAAGTCTATCCATTTTATTATAATCCATTTCTACTTCGCCGCAGAAAAATAAATCCGTAACCCCTACCCTCCTCTGTGCCAATTTCCTCTCGTCAGCGGACCTTTTTGCTTTTCTCTTGTTTTTCCCTTCTGACTGTTTTTTATTCTCGTAGCGAACAAGCAGCCACGATTATTGGTAGCGTGCCGGTATCTCACCGCACTGGTAGGTCGAAGTGATACAGAAAATGAAACTGTGGCAGAAATATTATCTTCATTGTCTAAATGGCCGCCGATAAAGCAGCCGGCTTTACTACAATCTAGATTGTGTTTATCATCCGCTATGTTGGAAAGTAACTGGCTGGATATAAACAGTCTTTGTTTTCTAAGTCTGCAAACTCCACAAGAAATTAAAACAACTCCTTTATCAAAGTTAACATTGTGCAGTTGCTTTTTATTAGATTTTAATCTGGATTCCTGAAGAATTGATCAGTTTATTTTGTTATTTGAAAATTGTTTAAGGCAATAGTCATTTCTCGTTTTCAGCAAGAGATGCCACGTGAGGTGGTATTTAATTCAAAGTGACCAATTGATTTAATTAAAGATGCTCCTAACATATTTATCATAGAGTTGATAAAACTCATTTTGTTTCTCCGATAAAATCAGTTCAGCATTGACAGAAAAAAATGTGAATGAAGAATTTTAAGTCAATTAGTGATAACTTTGAATTACTTGAGTGTGAAAGCTCGTGGGCGTTCTCGCATGCGAGGCCGATAATCGGTTTTCCACATTTCAGGCCAGCGAAGGTAGCGAACAATACAAGTCGATGGCGTAAGTCGATTGTACGCGAATTTGACATATTGCGCGGACAGAAAAGTACCCTTTCCACGATGCCACGGGTTCGCTCCTTTGGTAAATGGATAGCAACGTATACTCCTCCCTATATATTGGCTTTGCCACACACAACTTTATTTTCAGGTACGAACACGAAGCGCGTACCTTTCAAGGGAGAATACGTGCGAGCTTAATGCAATATTTAGAGCAAACTATAGAACATAAGTACGTGGCCGTTTTCTACCCTTCAGTAGAAAGGGTCGAGTCACGTGCCGTACAAAATAGCGACCCCTCTCATATATTTTCCAGGAGAGCTTGCTTCCTAGAACTCGCATACAAAAAGGATAGTGTGAAGTTTCAAGATTTAAATATTCAATCTATCGCGATTAGATCGGAAAATCGAAGACAATTTAGATGTTCTTAATTATTATTGTATGATAATTAGTTTGGGAAGCTTCACTTCTTAAAAGTAGAGAACAATAACCGACGAAAAAAAAACTTGAATGATAATCAAATCGAAACGAATGCCCGTACAACCATTTTTGCTAAATTCAGAAACATTGAAAACAAAGTTAAGAACCTCAACGTATAAAGCCTTCAAGTGAAACAATGTTTTATAAAGTGTGTGAAGTATCTAATTTTCTTCAAAGATTGCTCAAACTGAAGGTCTTGGCATGTAGATGTACGTTAAAAATAAAATTTGCAACATTATTATAATATTTTTGTTATCGAAGATTGAAAATGAGGAAATTTCCCTTTTTAGACCATTATGCTAGAATATTTTCTTTAGATCGAATATCTTCAAGACAGCTCAAACTGAAGATTTTGGCATGTAGACGTGCATACAGAAATTTTATTTGCTACGTCGTACTGATATTTTTCTGTTCTTAAGGAATAAAAATGTTTCTAAATGAGAATCATGCAGAAATCTTTCCTTTTAGATCAATTTTCTTCGAAGATGGCTAAAATTGAAGGTCTTAACAGTAAATTTGCTATACCATTCTGCTGATTTTTTGTTATTAAACATTGAAGAATAAGAAAAATAAGGAAATGTTTTTCAGACGACTATGTTGGAAGATTTTTTATTAGTTCAGCTATTTTCGGGAATGGCTCAAATTGATGGCCTTGACATGTAGATATGCATTAAAAATTTAAATTAGCTACGTCATGGTATCGCTTTTTGGTTGACAGTCTGTAAAAAATTAGAAGAATGATGGAATTTCGTTTCTTCGAATCTCTCAGCTGACATATTTTCTTTTATTTCGATTATCACTGATAAAAAATAAAATATGCTATGTCATAATGAGTTTTTTTGTATTAGAGCTTGAACAATAAGGAAAATTGAGAAATTTCCTTTTTTTCAGACCAGGAGATGAATATTTATAATGACGTGGTGAAGAAAACAAGTTTAACTATGAAAAAATATAGAAAAATTATTCAGGTTTGAAAATTACAACGGGAGAAGCACGAGGAAAAGAAATTCTTTCGCCTATCCTATTGCTTTTTAAGACGAGCTGATGTTGCATGAGCATTTTTATATCCACGTATTTTCGCGAGCAACTGCAGGCTACTTCCAATAAGAACGAAGTGTCTCGTCGTCCCGCAATTCAGGAAGACTGGTCAAATGTTTTCAATAAGATTGGCTAGCCGTCCCAAAATCTCGGGGCTAGATCATTATTATTTTCATATAGTGTATCAGAAACAAAAACTGGAAAGTCTCTATCAAAAATGCAATGTTTTCATGGGTAGGGGTGGAAAATTCACGTATTCTTATTCTTATACATACATAGAGTTTCATTTATTCACCGTTTAAGAATCATTCAACAATCAATGATCAATGGACTCTAATTTATCATCTCCTACCAATTGTATTCCATTTTCTTCCTTCTCAATCTATGATTTGTTTTTCTAAAGTTAAGAAAAGTTGGATGCTGAAAGAACTGTGATAAACTTGGTGGTATCTGGTTAATTTTTCAAATTATTCGAATGAAGCAGTACCTGTTCGTCGGATTCGAATCCCCGAAGCGACAGGCACTAGCCCGCAGTGATTGGCGATGCAAATACACACAAACCCCTCTCACTCTTTCTCTCTTCGTTGGGTTCCGTTTGAATCGGGGATCGAATGGAAGCAGAGCTTTCTGCGGCCTGCACCCGGCGCTATGAATAATGCAGACTCGATGTAATTGATCGCCCAATCGGAATGGCCTTTTATTTACCTTCCTTCGTTCGACCATCCGTTCCTTCGCTCTCGCTCGAAAGTTATTTGACATCGCTTACGAGCCCGGAATGTGTTCGCCCCCTCTTTTACGATGACGTGATACATCGCCGCCCTCGTAAGTTCTACTCAAACGGTATACCCGGCTCGAGAAGAAAATACAAATATATTCCTCCTCGAAACTATTCTCGATATCAAAAAGCCTGCTTTATATGTGCCGATATTGTTCTCACTGTCGAGATTGGTTAAAGTACGAGCGGGCGATAAAAGCTACCTTAGGTTGCGTTAAAAACATTTTCAAGTTTCTTTTCCGGCCAGATTTTTTTTAACTTCAGCCAAATAGTATAATATTTCACTATTTTGTTATAAAACATGGACAATTAATTTGTAAACACACACAAAATGTCCTATAATTAGGAACACAGACTACTAAAAACACACTAAGAATTGCTCATCACTTCCCACAAAAAATTTTAGCACTCCTTGTGAAAAAGAAGTATTGGTAAGTATTGGATCCAGTACTTTTTTCGCATGTTTATCACTCTTCTGTGACCAGTTACTGACACGTATTCTATAACAGGAAAAGGGGTACGAGGTATGACCAATCACTCTTTTGTAACCAGTTACTGACACGTATTTTTTAAAGGTCGACCTGGAAAGGGGTTTGAGATATGAAGAATAACTTGCTTGTGTCTGAAGTATGTATGTTCTGCAATTCTAATGTTTGATGGTACTGATTATATGACAATTTATGTGTATTCACAAATTCATCTTCCTTATTTCATGATAAAATAGTGAACTATTGTATTATTCTGCTAAAGTTTAAAAAATTTTGCCGAAAAAGAAACTTAATTGATGTCAAAATTTGCAATTTTTTTCGACCATTTCTTTTCATGATGCGTAATATGTGAACGTTCCCCGTGTAAATCCTGCAATTGAAGGTATCCTTTGTTATTATCTTGTTTTGATGAAGAAAGTTAGAGCTATAACTGAAAAAATGCTGAACCTGGTGCTGGTATTATAAATTATGTCGTTTGTGAAAAAACTTTTCAAACAGTTCGAAGATGGTAACTTTGAAATAGGAACTTGAACAAATAAACTTCACAGCTAAACATTGTAATCCGCTAAACATCTTTAAAAAGGTTTTATAAAATTATTGAAACCCGCATAGTTCCCGGATGAATAATAAAGAGTAGATCGCCTAGTGCTTACACTACAATTAGGGCTATACTTGCATCTCCGAAACAATGCTTTCTGTTTTCTCCATTTTTGTTAAATACTAACTTTACGAAAAAACTGCTTACAGAATGAGACAACTTAAGACTGTTTCACGACTAGAACTAACAAAAATCATTTGATAAAATTGATCTACAAATTCATAAAAGCTTCATCACGAATTTGTATTTTCAAGATCATAACGTTAAATTATATACGCGTTAGTATGCACCAAAAATAATTAAAAATGTCTTATGAATAAATTTAATAGAATAGTTATTTTGCGTTTTATGGCGGTAGTAGTTCTATGGGGTTTGCTACGAATATTAATACTTCCTGTAGAGCTCAAGGTAATGATTTTATGAAATTTATTCATAAGGCTTTTGTATTATGTGTTCCATGCGTGATGAAGCTCATATAACAAGATTTTCGAATTTTGAAAAATACATATTAACAAACAAAAAAGGTAGAATAGAATGCAATTGAAACAATTTTTTATTATTTCAATCGGACAAGAAATTTTTTTATATTGGTAATAATATTTATTTGAGCTATCATAAAATCAAATTTATTTCTATAAATGCAATTCTTCAATAAATACCAATGAATTTTTGTCCATTTTGAATAAAATTACATTAGGGAAGAAGCTTAATTTCAATATAGAAATTATCGTTGCTATTTAATTGTATGTATATAATGAAACTATGCTTGATATATATGCTTTTTCTTTATTTTCAGAAAGTGTACATCATAAAATAACAGAATCGAATGTAAATTGCTATATTTTTTTATAAATATGAGGGATTCTATCCATATTTAAATTTGAAAAACGGGAATATGAAGAATGTAATTCTTTGACCATCGTATACAGAAAATCCTATACAAGAAAAACGCAACTGTTGGACTATCACGAAAAAAAGAACTACATATGAAACGACATAATTTCTTTACAATTATAATTACATTATTACATTAAGTAGAACTTGAAGAAATTTCTACTCTACTCTATTTGAGTGGTACAAATATGAATGCATGAAGAGTGACAAAGTGGTTGAGGTTCGGTAGAATATATTTTTTGTTTGTAATTACAAGTCATAAGTAGACTTTATTCAGATAGGGAAGAGGCGAGCGGGAAACGCTACATTTCATGGAAAATGTGAGATTGAGCGAAATTGCCGAGCCACTCGACGAACACAGGAAATTGCGGGCGTAGATATGGCGTGTCTTTAAATCTGCATACGAGTCGAGGGAGAAAATCTTCATGGTCGGCCGCACTCGCAGCTCACTGCGGCGAATTGGCAACGAGTGACCCTCCGTCCATCGTCATCCGGTAATCAAAGTGGACCTAGGCTCTTTCCCGACGCAGCGACTGACTATAAGTATATCAAAGCAGTCCGGTTCTCTACGTTATTGCGTCTTTCGGTGAGCCCTCAAGCAGAAATTATGAGTTTCAACTTGTTCTGCGAGTATACTGGGACTATTTTCAGGACGAATTACATGCGAGGGGGACACATGCGGTGTTCAAATGCATCGCTCTAACCATACGAATTCCTCAACAAACTTTCATACCATCGGGAACTTTGGCTCTTTGTCGGACGATTGATGTTCGAAAAGCGTGAAATTGAAAGTCGCTGGGATTATGAACTCCCAACACGCATGAGGTTCCAATTTTAAAATAAAGATTCACGGAATTCATGGCGGCAAATCGAGGGTGGATCTTCAAGCCTAAGAAAAAAATCGCCTTTGTTTCCTTAAACTGAAAAATTTATAACTAGCAGTATTGAAAAAAAAACATCCAAAATGATGAATCTGATCCAAATCTGAAGCGCTTGAAATTCAACTCTCAAGAAAAATTCGAAAGATTCAAGAAGAAGGCCTCCAAATTTTTCTGCTGAAGAATTTCAGTCTGTAATTGCGCAAGCTTGAAATTTTTAATGTACAATTATTTAATTTTGATCGTATCCAATTTAGTTACTGACAAATGAAGTCTTTCAATTGGACATGCTTTCAATTCAAACAAAACCATTTGAAATTTTCCATCTAGACATTATTCCAAATTGAGCGCTACCTATTGACGAATTCCATTCAACATTTTCTAATGAATTCTATCATTTTGTTGAATTCAATTAAAAATTATTCGACTTACAATGCTAATCGTTAAAAAATTGCTCAATTTCTAACGTATTGAACTAATTTGGTTACATTCGTAACGTTTTCAATTTTCAACGTTAGAATAAATGAAACTTTGGTACAATTTTTAATTTTTATTATTAAATTAAACTCAAAATTGCTGAACATATATATTTTATTATTATTATTTATTGAAAGATTTTGATGCTTCTTTCGAAAAATAAGATTTTCAATCTTACAATCAAAAGTATTTTATTTTCAATTTTAATTTAGCGGGTTGGATAGACTGCCGGTACCGGTAAAAAACATATTTTCAGCATATTAGAGTATTTGAGAGCATTTTAGGCATTTCAGAGTAAGGTCACGTGATTTATGAGTTATTTTGTCATATTTTGGTTTTTGACCCTCTAGATGGAACGTTTTATGCATATACCGCACTTTATCCTCGATTTGTGACTCGAAAATTACGATTAACGATTCATGAGAGTGGGAAGGCACCCCTGTGACTGGACACAGAAATAATGATGGTTGAACCCTTGCTCCCTTCCAATGTTTCGTGGGGGCGGAACACTCCTATAACTAGTCAGAGAAATAATGTTTGTCAAATTCCTACCTCTTTTGAACGTCTTGTGGGGGGCTTGAAATCGTATATATTTTGCTTCCAAACCTAGAAATTGAGATCAAAAAATATCTGTCGGTCAAATAATTTCCGAAAAAAACAGTATTCTTTGGGTTGCCTACTCAATCTTCGGATGATTTCAATATAACTTGACTGCCTACCGTAAAATAATGTAAAAAAATTCTATAATCATCATATGATAATGCGAATAAACAGATGTCCTGCAAAAGTACTGAAAGAACTAAAACGTTCTACTGATACGTTCTGTTGGACGCTTGATACTCGAAGGCGCGAAGTCGAGAGACGCTGAGATCATGAACTCCCAATTCGCCTGGCGGTCCAAACAGTAAAACTTCCTTATCTCGAGTTTGGTACTTTTTGAATGAAGGGTGCGATTTCCCTCGAGGTTTCGGAGGTTGGTTTGTCTTCCAGTGGACGTGTTCTTCCTTCCGGACGAATTACGATTGTTGGGTTCACGACGTCGCGACGTCGATGTCTTTATCGGTAAAGGGATAGTCATGAATGATTCCGACATGCTTTACTCCAGTATCGATGCACCGAGGCGTAGCAAGGTTAGTTTAGTTGGAAACATGCCTGGGCGAGCATGGCAAACACGAGCAACTGACACTGAAGGGACGCCCGTAGGAACCGTTGGCGTTACATTGGTTGCTGTAGTCATGGATGCGTGCACGTGTACGAGAACATGCATCTATATCTGTATCTATCGTTGGGGAAGAGCGAAATGGATCTCCGTCGTGAAGGCCGACGTGGACAAACAGACGTGACAACGTCCTCTGGGACTCAAAAAATACCACGCTAAATGAGAAACCACGAAGCCACATCTCATTTTCTTCCAGATTGCAACTGTTGCAAATGGGCATATCGTTTTCATATTGAATCAGTCTTTTCTTGTGAATATTCCTCAGAGTCTGATGAAGTTTGTTCTAAAAAATTATCTTCTTGCTACTTGGTCACTTGTGGTCTGCCACCCTTGAAAGTAATTAGGCTGTTGAGCTTACACCCTCCTTTAAAAATAAAGGGAAAATACACACGCCTGAGACCATTCTGGTGTTTGGAGTTGGTAAGGGATGTAATTTTCCGTCTCAATGATGGCGAGTGGAAGTGTTGGGTTTTGAGTTCTTCTCTTTTCGCGAAGTATTCTCGCAACCACGAAAAACCTCACACGCTGTAAAGTTTGAATGTAAAAATAAAAATAATTGAGGAGGTCGACTCGAAGCCGGAGTAAAATACTCTGGTACTGAGACATTGCCGACAACTCGAAACATGCAGTTGTACATAGAAGTACTCACACCGAAGCCACCCCCAGATACACGTACGCTTAAGTAATTTAATTAGAGCAACTCCGGTCTGGAGACGTGACTCTGTCTCTTTGGGATGGGTCGGGTCGAGCTCTTCACGAGAGAACAGAGAAAGATGGAGGAATGGAGATGAGACGGGGCACATGGCGAAAGGAGAAAGAGAAATGTAGAGAAAGAAAGGGAGAATGAGATAGATTGCACGACAGAGAATACTACAAGAAGAAGAGATAGCAAGGAACATCGCGGGGGCGTTAGGATACCATTGCTCTTGGTTCGTGCTCTCGGAGTCTCCCAACCTCCGGCGACACCATCTCCCGCCCCTCGGTGGCCTATGTGTCGCGACGAGTATAGAATACGTTAAAAGAATGATGAAGACGCTGTATTATACTCAGGCACATATATACTTTCCCGGCCTCCATTATCCTTATTCCTAAACGAGAAGAAAATATCATACCTCTACGTTTATTTCAGAATTATAAATTATTCCTGCTCACTTTCGAAACATTGTTTCATGCTGGAGCGTCAAGAAAAACTTGCGAAGTCACTTAAAAGAAAGGTGTGAAAATTCGACTCAGTTTATTTAGACAGACACAGAATTTTAGTTTATTCAAGATTGTTACTAGACCCGAAAAATGCCTTTTTAGACTAATGCTTGACTAAAGTACGTTTTGAAAAATAATTCCCACACGTGGCAGGAAAACGCAAAGAAGCTATTGATTCTAGAAGAAAGACATATAGTTCATTGAGATTTAACAGAATCTAGAAGTGAAACCATTCTGCTTGATGTTACTTTAAACACTTTGCCACGAACGTGCTGCTCGCACGGGGTCTTTTCAGAATACTTATGAAGAGGATCGTCTCGGCTTATGCGAGAGGAAATTAAATTCCTATCTCCATGCCCACAGACCTTCGCTTTAAAAAGATATGTACGCCTAGAGGCATAAAGGAGCAGCCCACTTACGATATCCCATAACCTTCCTGAGTGAACACTCACACGGGCCATTAAAAAAATTGCAATTTTCTACAACATAAGTTCGAATCCTCTCAGAAGCTTATTTATGCTTCAAGTCGCTGACTTGAATTGTCCATTGAATTGCATTGTCCACTGAATAGAGTTTAATTGTCCACTGGAATAGAAGTGGAACTGGAGCGTAGTGATAAAATAAAGAAAGCTTAAAACATTAAACGATACGGAGTAAGGTGAGTTTATTCTTGGAATAAGATGTGGAACTGAAATATGAGGAAAGCTTTGGCAATGAGTTGACATAGCACTCAAAAAGCTCTGCTGATAAAATAGGTATTCCTAACTGCAAGGAGTATGAACGTCACGCGCTAGTAAGTGTGTCCCGGTCGCTTAAGCCGTACTAGGCAGCATTATCAAATTTTCCAGCGCTTGAACCCGCAAGGAAAAACGGGATTATTTCTTGTCAGAAGTAGCCATTAACCTTGTGACTGAGAAATTGGCTTGAGCAACATCATAACGTCTCACCGAAAGCAAGCTGGTGTGCACTACCGCCAACGTGCAGCCAATTACCGGTGCCGGAGCATGAAATAACTGCATTATCTCTATGGAAGCGACCACCACTACCCATCTACATTCTACCAACCCTCAGCCGATTCCCTCTCTCTCTCTCTCTCTGCCCTAGCTCCCGAACTCCGATAACTCGCTTCGTCTGCTATCATTCGTTCATAGAATTATTCCAAACTGAAATTTCGATAAAATGGGATTCGGTTGGCTCGCCGCATTAGATTCAATTTAGCAAGTTATGTTCGTCGCCTAAAGAAACTTTTCAGGCCGCTCTAGATCAGCAAGGGTCTTCCTCTAACCGAGGACATGGATGAAATCGGGTTGTCTGATTCTTTGGGGATTTCGGTTCTCGTACTTCCTTTATCTGTCTGATTGTTCGTTCTTCTCACTCTTCAGTAACTAGAGGAAGAAGTTTGAAAAAGAGTGGAAAAAAGTCTCCTGGTAAGGACGTGAGGATGAAAGTTTGGCAGACTGTCTTAGTTGCTACAAAGTTATTAATGGGATTGCTTTTTTCACTAACTGAAGTAATCAGAGAGAATGAGAACTTAGTCCTGAACACAAAAGTATGTTCTTGTATTTCTAAACTGCTCATTATTAATTTTTATACGGAATTATAATAAGATTTTTTGAAAAGAATGGTAATCTGGAATTTTCGAAAAGATCGGATTTTCCTAACTGAGATCAATGTCTATCAATGTATGGACAATGAATGAAGGCTCTAGATGATATTCCATGAGACGTTTCTTTATAGAACAGATGGGTGAGGAAAACGATAGCGGATAGAAGATAATGGTAAGGGCGAAGGGTATTAAGGGAGAAACGGCATGAGAGTCAACGGCAGGGAAGAAGTCGGTGGTCCGGTAAACAGATTCTGGTAGAACCTGTTCATCCGGCAAACGTTACACAAGCTCACCACCACCAGACTACCCTGTTAGCCAACCTCATCCAAGATTTTGCTTGTGGAACATGCTCAACACGTGCCTCTATTACACTATCCCTATTCGAAGAAGGACCGAAGTCATCTTCTTTCCTCGTTCACACTATCATTTTCATGTCCTTCTTATCTATCTTTTTCATCCATAAATTCTTCCATTACATTTAGCTTGCAAGTCTTTACATGCCTTCAGGCGAAGAATTTCTTCAGAAGTAGTCTAGAGAAGAGAAGCAGGAAATTGGTCACTTTTGAAGTATTTGTTTTTGTTCATCTAAAACAGTTAATTGGTAATGAATGTAATGATAAAGATAGGAACGCAGAGGACCCCCAAACTTTTTTATCTTGAATAGTGGATGAAATTGCTGCAGACATTCAATAACGACATTAAGAGTTGTGAATGTAATTGTCAACTTAATAGTCATCATAGATGTCAACTATCTGCAGCTAGTTCATACAATCATTTCATAAAAAAAGCTTTCAGCTTTTCTGAGAAGGAGCCATTATGGATTGGAATGTGGCGAGGTTCTTTGGTAGCTAAATTTGGTTTGCAGAATGCAATGAACATACCCTTATTCGAAATCGTTCAATCGATGCTGTAATCAATCGCGGATGAGTGATATGACGGCTGAAATGGTCCGTCTGGCTAATCCTGATGCAGCATAGGTAGATATTTACACTTGCACGGAATACCTCTATAGCAACTTCAAACACCGCGGATTTAATTAAAACTAGTAGCCCTTGGCGAACATATTTTCCAAGCAGGGTTACAGGCAGGCTCATTTACAGAAGCGTGACGTAGCAGAGATTGAGTTACAGCTTCGGAACCCCTAAATACATTTTGCCTCTCATTTGGGTTAGCAACTGGAAAGGTAAACTTGAAAATCATATTTGGGAAAATTTGACCATGTTAGGAATTGCGGTCTGTTCTTTATAAACTGTATAACATTCATAGAAAAACACAGAGCCTTTTCCATGTAGATATTATATCAAACTTGCCTGTGATAAAGGTTCAAGTAAGATGGGTAATGGTCAAGGTGACGTAAAATTGGTAGGTGTTCCAAAATGATGGAAGAATAGTGAGAAGATCTTGAGAATGGAGACTCGAGGTGGAGTCGACGGCACGTTCGCTTTAAAAATTGAGGGTGATATTTCAGAGGCGGTAATATATGGAGTTTAACTACAGCGACCAAATAACAAGAGCAAGATGAATGAAGTACTTTGCCTTACATAATTCATGCTCAAGTTTCACCTACAGGACCGCACTCACTATGCGCAGCCAGGCATCCTAATCATATGAGCTGAATGCTAAATGTCCATATTTCCTTTTTCTCTTTATGCACTTCTTTCACGAGCACAACTTTTAAATTTTAATTTATAGAATCGGTTCACTTTACCGTATTTTCTGGAAAATGGCCGGCTGTACTCAAGCATCATAAAAATTTAAAGAGCACTTTCAGATGTTGATACAATTTAGCTGGTGCGATTTGGTATACGTGATAGAGAGATCTCACAAATTCGATGTTCCCTGAATTTTTACATTTCAATCGGACATTTGAATTTGCCTGAAGGGATAATGCGATTTCGCAAGTGGGAAGCAAGCAGAGAGCTAGGAATGCCCACGCATTGAATATCCCTAATTCAAATGGAAATTTCTTCTCTGGGTGAGAAGTTGAGGAAAGGGCCAGTAATGGTTTCTGTCACGGGTGTTTAGTTTGCGCTAGATGGTACCTTGATTGAAACTGACTCCCCTTTAGTATCAGCAAACTATAATATCGAAATTCTACCTCAAGACGTCGGATCGAGTTAAGGATATACTTGGTTTAACGCGCCTCGACCTGCAAGTGCATTTAGCAAATATTCGAGGTAATTTTTATCACGTTTTACAGCAGTTATTACAGTAAAACTGATAAAATTCAGTCTCAGGACGTATTATCGTGTTATCGTTTCAAGACAGTCTTCGTTTTATTCTCCCGCATTTGCACCTGTGATAACCCTTGAATGTAATAATTCAAATTTGCGCAAGTTATATTTGGAGAAGGCTTCGAATTGTATAATGAAATATGATCGAACGAAATAAGAGATACCTATTCTTGTCTCGAAGTGAAGAGAGGAGGATGAATAAGGGTAAGAGTAAGAGAGGATGAAGGAGGAACAGGCCTTTATTATGTTGGCGGGATCCCTCGCAAAATCAAGATATTACCTATTCCGTAAGATACTATGCGAGGCCGGTGCTCTCGGGAGTGCCTCTCGATACGCGGTAAATTGCTTTTGAGATAACAACGAATTCGCCGTACACTGATTTTAGTAACGAGGTATATTATGTTCATTATTATGGCGCGATTCAAATCGGTATGCAGAGGGTAATTTTTATAACGCATTGCCGGCAGAGGTTTCTGATAATAATGATATTCTGCTTTTATGTAAATTCCATCAAAAATGGGAGAAGAGGGATTTCAACTTGATTGAGTGCTAAATCGGAAAAGTGAAATACTTTCTCACGTGAAAAATAATAGGTCAGACAATTTATTTTCAAGCTAATAAAAAAGACATCCGCATTTCAGCCGAGATACTTGATGCGATTCACTTACATGATCCCAAGGTATGTACGTTTTCTAATTAGCAGAATAGACACTCACCTGTAACAAAAAAATTATTTAAAATTAATGAGAGAAGCTTTTTCAAAAAATTGTGATGTTTAATATCTATAAATTATTATTCTGTTAATAATAACTAGCTTCGCGAGGATTACTTATTAGGAAGTAGATTTGATTCACTTTGTATCTAGACAGTAAATCCCTGGTTTGATCCCACCCAACCGTAGTTTTACCATGTTCGATCAATATTCCCGCAAATGAGCATTTTTTCGTGAAGAAATTTCACATTGATCCCATTTAAGAAGGTTGTTTGCATAAAATAATGTTTTTTTCAAGGCATTCTCCAATTTTTCGATCAACGCAAGTCTACATAGTTACTCTAAAATAAATTTTTATTTCTCATACTTTTTTATGCTATCAAGTAACTCCTTTATAACAACAGTTATTAGCCTACTTAATTAATATACGTCTGATTTCTATAGAGAAAATTCTAATCCTCCGCCTATTCTGATAAATAAGACATATAATAACATTTGTTTTGTAAACATGGTAATAATGAATCCTGTGACTCCTATCTAATTCTTGCCGTTAATTTGGCCGGATCAAGCTGCCCAGTAGATAGGTAGGGCCGGTTCTGGATAAACTTTTTCCGTACGATTAGCAACTTGCGGTAAGACTGTAGAAGGCTGTGAGATTGGTTTCGCTCCTTGTGCTGACTTGCGAACCACAGTGTTGAAGTATCCAATATCGATATTGAAAATCAATACTTGAATTGGAAATCAATACTTGAATCCGGGGAATGGAACTTTTTCGCTTAAAAGTATGGAATGGGATATCTGACGTCACAATATTAAGTTATTAATATTTGCTATCCCCGGAATTAAAGTTTTTCGCCCCAAAATAATATAATTTATGTAGCGTGTGTATGTGTGTGTGCGTGTGTGTGTGTGTGTGTGTGTGCCTGTGTGAGGGAAGTTAAGAGTGCTAGGTGATGAGTCATCATCCCTCGTGAGCCGCCGCCCGGGAGATAAGGTGATGACGTAGACGGTGGTGTTGCATTTCAACCCCCGTATATAATTGCTTGTTATTGTCAAGATAATTCTGAGGAAAAAAATTGTCGGTGCCTTTGAAGTCGGGGTGCGTATGTGATATGATTATTTTTAGGGCGTAAATACTTTCAAGGTTATATTTTGCAAGTTTAAACAGGTTTCAAAAGAAGAGTGCATGTACATTCCTGATGCGCCATAGCATAATATTGCCAGCCGAAATAAATATTTAATTAAAATCACCCTTTGTCATTTGCCGACATCATGCGTCAGACGTCTCACATTTCATATAATATTAAACAATTTCTGGTAAACAAAATTCCATTCTGATGACGTCATCTTATTTCCAGGAATCCTTATCTATAGCTACATCCTGTTTTGACAATATGAATTTGATTTATTGCTTCCTTCTCGATAAAAACATTTTAATGTAATTAAAATCCCCTTTGAGTTTTGCCGACATCATGCGTCAGGGGGTATCAAATTTCATATAATATTAAACAATTCCTGGTAAACAAAATTCCAGGAATCCTTATATACAGGGGGTTACCCTATGATGCAACATTTATGCTATATAAGGGTGCGCTCTCCCCTTCATTTTACCAGTACAATACTGACACCAGTCAAGACTGCTTGTTGAATAGCAAGAAAAAGTGTGTTCAATACCTATTGACAAGCAAATTTTCTCTGTGATTTCGGAAAAAGAACTGATAACAAACGTGCACTAGTGAACTTGAAATCTGCAAAGTGTTTTTCATAAGTGTCTGCTGATTTTTCAGTTTAATTTGAAATTGGATTTGCAAATTCAATTCTGATGACGTCATCATAGTTCCTGGAATCCTTATCTACAGGGTTGCCATATTTCATCAATTTTGACACTATCTACAGTGTTGCCAGATTTCA
>CAKNXH010078975.1:0-35872 GCA_932178445.1 Andricus quercusramuli | reverse complement strand
TTATTCATTTTAATTGAAAATCTAACTATTCTTAGTTGAACGTTAATTAGTTTTTGTTGGAATGTCTACTATTATATTTTTAGTTTAAAAAAAATATTTTTTTTGTAGAAAATTTAACCATTTTGGAGGAAATTTAACTATGTCGGTAGAAAATTAAACTATTTAGTTGAAAATTAACTTTTTCTGATTTGATCAAAATGATAAGCATCGCTTTTATATAGATTCCGGAATTTTTATTTTATCAGAAAACTTTTAAAAACAAAAAAATAATCATTTCTAGAGTTGAATATTCATTTAGGTTGAGAATTAATTTTTTGAACTAAAAATTCAACTATTGCAGTTTGAGATTATTCATTTCAATTGAAAATCTAACTATTCTTAATTGAAAGTTAATTAGTTTTTGTTAAAAAGTCTACTATTATAATATTAGTTGGGAATTCGTCTCTTTTGGTCTGATTGAAAATTCAACTGTTTTGTTGAAAATTTAACTATTTTAGAAAAAATTCCATTGTGTTGGTAGAAAATTAACTTTTTTCCTGATTTGATCAGAATAACAAGCATCGCTTTTTTATAGATTACCAATTTTTTAATTTAATCAGAACACTTTTAGGAAGAAAAAAATTCCCTAGATTTGAATATTCATATCTTTGTTTAGAAATTAATTTTTAAAACTGAAAATTTAACTATTGCAGTCTAAAATTATCAATTTCAGTTGAAAATCCAACTGTTATTAGTTAAAAGTTAACTAGTTTTGGTTTTAAAGTCCACTATTACATTTTTAGTCGCGAATTCATCTCTTTTCTTCTGATTTGGTCAAAATGATAAGCATCGCTTTTATATAGATTTCAGATTTTTTATTTAATCAGAAGAATTTTCCGAAGAAAGCAATTTTCTGGAGTTGAATATTCATATTTTTGTTTAGAAATTAATTTTTGAAACTGAAAATTCAACTATTGCAGTTTCAGATTATTCATGTGAGTTGAAAATCCAACTATTGTTAGTTGAAAGTCAATTCTTTTTTGTTGAAAAGTCTCCTATCATATTTTTAGTTGGGAAATTATCTTTTTTGATCTGATTGAATAATCAATAGTTTTGTTGAAAATTTAACTATTTTGAAAAAAATTAACTAGATTGGTGAAAAATTAAACTAATTGGTTGAAAATTCACTTTTTCTGATTTCCTCAAAATGATAAGCATCGCTTTTATATAGATTTCGGATTTTTCATTTAATCAGAACGATTTTCAAGAGAAAAAAATTTTCTAGAGTTGAATATTCATATTTTTGTTTAGAAATTATCTTTCAAAACTGAAAATTGAACTATTGCAGTTTAAGATTTTTCATTTTAGTTGAAAATCCAACTATTCTTAGATGTAAGTTGATTAGTTTTTGTTAACAAGTCTAGTATTATATTTTTAGTTTTTTTAAAAATATTTTTGTTGAAAATTTAACTATGTTGGCAGAAAATTAAACTATTTTGTAGAAAATTAAATTTTTTCTGATTTGGTCAAAATGATAAGCATCGCTTTTATATAGATGTCGAATTTTTTATTTATTCAGAACAATTTTCCAAAGAAAAAATTTTTCTAGAGTTGAATATTCATATTTTTGTTTAGAAATTAATTTTTAAAACTGAAAATTTAACTATTGCAGTTTAAGATTTTTCATTTTAGTTGAAAATCCAACTATTCTCAGTTGTAATTTGATTAGTTTCGGTTTGGAAATTATCTTTTTTATCATTTGATTAAAATGATGAGCATCGCTTTTATATAGATTTCGAATTTCGTATTTAATCAGAACACTGTTAGAAAGAAAAAAATTTTGTAGAGTTGAATATTCATATTTTTGTTTAGAAATTGATTTTTAAAACTGAAAATTCAACTATTGCATTTTCAAATCATTAATTCAGAGTTGAAAATCAAACTATTCTTAGTCGAAAGTGAATTATTTTTTGTTCAAAAGCCTTCTATTATATTTTTAGCTGAGTATTCATTTCTTTTGGTCTGATTCAAAATTCGACTGCTTTTTTTTTAAGATTCTACTACTATTTGTTTAAAAATTATCTTCTTTCTGATTTGATCAAAATGATAAGCATCGCTTTTATGTTGATTTCGGTTTAAAAATCCAACTGTTTGGTTGAAAGTTTACTTAATTTGTTAAAAATTTATTTTTTGGCTGAAAATTTAACTGTTTGGTTAAAAATTATTTTTTTTTTTTAGTTGAACATTAACAATTTTAGTTGAAAATTCACATTAACTATTCCATTTTTTGTGGAAAATTTATCTTTTTTGATAGAAATGTGATACTTTTCGTTAAAAAATTATCTGATCAGTAGAAAATTAAACGATTCTATTTATTGTTAAGAATTAATTTCTTTCATTGGAAAAAAAACCGTTTAGTTGAAAATTCGTTTTTTTTTTTGTTTAATGGGAAATTCATCTTTGGATTGAAAAATCCACTATTTGAATAAAATTTTATATTTTTGGTTGAAAATTAATTATTGCGATTGAAAAATAATCTCTTCGGTTGAAAATTCTTTTCTTTTTAGTTGCAATTTTTTTTTTCGAAAAATCATTTTTTTGCTATGAAAGAAAAAATATATTTTTTTAAAATTCTTTTTTCTTATGGTTGAAAATTTATTTTTCTGACATTCCAACTTTTCTAATTTCAATTGGAAATTGATTTTTTTTTTTTAGATGAAAATTCATGAACTTTGTTGAAAATGAGTCTTTTTTGCTAAGAAATTGATCTTTTGCGTTGGAAATTCCATTAAAAATCTTAATATTTGTTTAAAAATTCATGTACTTTATTAAAAATGATTTTTTCTTGGTAGAAAATTAGTTTTTTTAAATTGCAAATTAATTTTTCAAACTAAAAATTTAACTATTCCATTTTTCGTAATCATTTTTATTTTGATAGATATTTAATCTTTTTGGGTGAAATCCATCTGTTTGGTTGAAAAACTTATTTCTCTATCTTGAAATTAAACTACTCTATTTTTTGATGGAAATTTAATTTTTTTTTTAGTTGAAAATTCATTTAATTTGTAGAAAAGTTGTCTTTTTTGGGTAGTAATATAACTTTTTTGGTTGAAAATTCAACTATTAGGTTTGAAATTCCATTGAAAATTAAAATATTTGGTGGAAAATTCATATAACTTTAAAAAAGTTATTCTTTTTTGGTAGAAAATTAATCTTTTTGGTTGAAGTTTTATTTCTTTGGTTGAAAGTTAGTTTTTTGTTGAAAATTAATTTTTTAAACTAAAAATTTAACTATTTAATTTTTCGACGAAATTTTTTTTCAGACATTTAATCTTTTTGACAATTTTTAACAAAATAGTTCAATTTTCAGCCAATGTTAAGAATCATCGATTATAAATAATAGATTCTCAACTAAAATTGTAATATTTTATTTTTCCATAAAAAAATTTAATTCTCAATCAAACAGAAAGTATTTTTCGCTCAAGGGTGAAAAAAATGTCTAAAAAATTGTTGAATTTTCAAAAAAAAAAAAAACAATTTTCAACGAAACAAGATATATTTCTAACTAAAATGATGAATCTTCAACCAAAAAAATAAATTTCCAACCAAATAATTAAATTTTCAACCAAAAAGATTATATTTCTACCAAAAAAAGACAAGATTTCAAGACAGAAGATAAATTTTCAACCAAAAAAGTTATATTGCTACCAAAAAAAGAAAAATTTTCTACAAATTAGCTGAATTTTCAACTAAAAAAATGAAATTTTCAACAAAAAACAGAATAGATTAATTTTAAGTTAGAGAAATATGTTTTTCAACCAAACAGATGAATTTCACCCGAAAAGATTAAATATTTATCAAAAGAAAAATGTTGAAGAAAAATGGAATAGTTAAATGTTTAGTTTAAAAAATTAATTTTCAATTCAAAAGAACTAATTTTTTACCTAAAAAATAATAATTTTTAATGAAGTACATGAATTTTCAACCAAATATTTAAATTTTTAATGGAATTTTCAACCTAATTAAAATTAGAATAGTTGAAATGTCAGAAAAATAAATGTTCAACCAAAAGAGAAACGTAGTTTAAAAAAAGTGTTTTTTATTTTTATAATGAAAAAAAATGATTTAAAAAAAAAATAATTTTCAATTAAAAAGAAACAGATAATTTTTTAACGAAAAATATTACATTTCTATCAAAAAATATAATTTTTCCACAAAGAATGGAATATTTAAAGTGAATTTTCAACTAGAATGGTTAATGTTCAACTAAAAAAAAATTTAATTTTTAACCAAATACATGAATTTCAAACTAAACAGATAATTTTTTTTACCAAAAATAATGTATGATAATTTTCAGTTAGTAAAATAAATTTCCGAACAAAAAACAACCGAATTTTGAACCAAATAAATTAATTTTGAACCAAAAAGATTTCAACAAATAGTTAAATTTTCACCGAAAACAGATAAATCTTCAACTAAAAATAGAACAGTTAATATTTCAGTTAAGAAAATTAATTTTTGATAAAATTAAAGTAAATTGCCAACAAAAGAATTGAATTTTCAATTAGAAAATATTTTTCACTCGGGGATGAAAAAAATGTCAACCAAATAGTTGAATTTTCTATTAAAGTAGTTGAATTTTCAATAAAACAGTAGAATTTTCAACTAAACGAACGAGATTCGGTTCTAACTAAAATTATGAATCTATAATAAAAAAATTAATTTATTCTGTTGACGTTTCGTCATTTTGGTTGAAACTCCCTTTTTGTTTACAATTTTATTATTATGTGAAAAATTTAAATATCTGGTAGAAAATTCCTGTATTTTATTGAAAACTCGAATTTTGTAAAAGAGAATATTTAATCTTCTTGGTGACTAATTCATCTTTTTTGTTGGAAATTCTTTTAAAAATTCGATATTTCGTTGAAATTTCGTGTACTTTGTTAAAAATTTAACTTATTGGTTGACATTAAGATTTTTATCATTTAGAATTAATTTTTCCAACTGGAAATATGACTTTCATTTGTGGTCGACAATTTAGCTTTTTTTGATAGAAATTTAATCTTCCTCGTTTTTTTTTTTTTGTAAAATCTAATTTCGAATGATTTTTTGTTTTAAATGAAATTTTGATGAAATGAAATTTCATCTTTTTGGGTCAAAATTAATTTCTTTGGTTGAAAATTCGTTTGGTTTTTGTTTGGAGATTTATTTTACTAACTGAAAATTATCATACTTAATTTTTGGTAGAAAATTTATCTTTTTAGTTTTAAATTCATGCATTTGGTGAAAAAATTAAATTTTCTTTTTAGTTGAACATTCATAATTTTAGTTGAAAATTCACTTTAACTTCAACAATACTCTGTTTAGTAGACAATTTAAAGATTTTATTTTTTGTTAAGAAATCATTTCTTTAATTGAAAAAAACCATTTAGTTGAAAATTCCTTTTTTTTTTGTTGATTGGAAATTCATCTTTGGATTGAAAAATCCACTGTTTGAATGAAAAATGTTATATTTTTGTTGAAAAATAATCATTGTGATTGAAATATAATTTCTTCGGTTGAAAATTCGTTTCTTTATAGTTGAACTTTTTTTTTGTATGAAAGAAATTTGTTTTTAATTCGTTTTTCTTATGGTTGAACATTTATTTTTCTGACATTTCAACTGTTGTAATTTCAATTAAAAATTGATTTCTCTTTGTAGATGAAAATTCATGAACTTCCTTGAAGATGATTCTTTTTTGCTAAGAAATTGATATTTTGGGTTAAAAATTCCATTAAAAATTTGAATATTTGATTAAAAATTCATGAACTTTATTAAAAATTATTCTTTTTCGGTAGAAACTCTAACTTAAAATTAAACTATTCTATTTTTTGTTGAAAATTGATCTCTTTCAGTTTAAAATTCATCTTTTGTGTTGAAATTTTGTCTTTTTTGGTAGAAATATAACCTTTTTGGCTGAAAATTTAATTATTTTGTTGAAAATTTATTTTTTTGATTGAAGATCCATCATTTTAGTTAGAAATGCATCTCGTTTCGTTGAAAATTGTATTTTTTTTTTAAATTCAACAATTTGGTTGACACTTTCTTGCACCGTTCAGTGAAAAATATCTTTCGGTTGAAAATTCAAATCTCTTTTGTTGAAAATCCCTTTTTTGGTTCAAAAATAAATCTGTTTTTTCTTTAGGATTCAACTAATTTGTTGAAAATTCTTATTTTTTGGTTTAAATAGACAGTTTTTGATTGAAAATTAAATTTTTTTGTGCAAAAATAGAATATTACAATTTTGGTTGAGAATCTATTATTTATAATCGCAGATTCTTCACATTGGTTGAAAATTGAACTATTTTATTAAAAATTGTTTTTTTTCTTGGTGAAAAATTAATTTTTTAAACTGAAATTTCAATTCTTCCATTTTTGTTTCAAAATTGATCGCATTGAGGGGAAAACTCATTTTTTGCCCTAGCGGATCGGGTGAACGAAACGGTTACGCAATTGCCTGACCGTAGAGTGACCATAGAGAATTTTCCGTTCACTGGGTCCGCTAGGGCATATTTTCATCCTTTTTCATATTGAATAATTTCACACAAAAAACAATCTATTCGTCTTTTTACATATTCATATTGATTTGTATTTATTCATGTGTTAAAAAATTGCAAATTAAAAACCGTTCACATCAACCCGACGCGCGGGTTTTAATTTGTAAGTTTTTAACACATGAATAAATACGACTAAATATGAATAAAGTGCTTTTTTGCGAAATTATTAAATATGAAAAAGGATGAAAATACGCCCTAGCGTGTTCAGAGAACGGAACGGCCTCTATGGTCACGGTACGGTCACGCAATTGCGTAACCGTTTCGTTCACGCGATCCGCTAGGGATGGGACCATTAAAATTTTGTATATTTTTCAGATACTTGGATTACGTTAGAGAAGTCAAGGTACCCTGTGGAATCGTGCCAGAGAAAAAGTTCGTAATGAATTATGAATATCCAACATTCTATAAAGTACCAAACAATGGAAATCAAACTTGCACGGGAGTTTACATTCGATGTGAGCCGATTTTAAGTAGTGCTGTGAATTCCCATGCGTATTTGAGTCCTGCTCCTCAAAAAGTTACATATCAATGGCCCTGGTATGGTGCCATCATTTGCGATGGAGAATACCGTTGTCCTGCTCTCTTGTTGGAACCAAATTGGCTTTTGACGAGTTCGGAATGTGGCAAAAATATCGAGTAAGTTTTTATACAATATCTTGTTGAAATTTATTAATTGGAAAGAAGAAGTTAGTTTTAATATGGGCGGGAAGCCCATGAAGAAATCCCCTGGCGCTGAAGCTATAAAGCCTATTGTACCATCGTAAGTGCAGTTCCACTGAACAAAGCTTCGGCTTTGTTGAAAAGTGAACAAAATTAGAATTTGAAATTTCAACTGTTAAAAATGGTAGAAAATTCAGTTTTCAAAAGTGGAATTTTTTATTTCTTACTATTTTCAGAAGTTGGATTTTCTTCAATTTTCAATTTTCCTCAATGTTTTCTTTAACTTCCAGTAGTTAAATGTTCTCCAATTTGAAAAAAAATTGAACAGTTGGAAAGTAAACAAAACTGAAAATGGAATTTTCAATTGCTAAAAATTGAAGAAAATTAATTTTTGAAGAGTGGAATTTTTTATTTCTTGTTATTTTTGGAAGTTCAATCTGCTTCCAATTTCAACGGTTAAAAATTGAATTGTTGAAAATTGAATTTTTTTCAATTTTTGACAGTTAAACATTCAATAAAATTTGAAATTGAAGAAAAAAGCAAATTTTTCATTAAAATAGAGTTTTAAAACTCTAAATTCACATCAGTTCATCAGATAATTAATTGAATAAATTTTTCGATCAATAAAAAAGAAAACAGTTGAAAGCTGAAGAAGATTGAATTTCAAACTATTGAAAACTGAAGTTTTCATTTAATTTTCAAAGGGTTGAATTTTCAACTGTTGAAAATTCAAGAAAATTGAAAAATTAGTAAAATCAATTGCTGAAAATGGTTAGTAATTGAAAATTCAACTACGCAAAATTGAAAATGCAACTGATGTAAATTCAAATGTCAATCTTCTTTTGTTTTCTACAGTAAGCAACTGAACTGATGAAATTCAAGAAAATTGAAAATTCTATTTTTAACAGTGGAATTTTCAATTTTTTAGAATCTTCAGTGGCTGAATTTTGAACTACAGAAAATTAAAGAAAATTGAAGTTTCAATACTTTTATAAGAAAAAAATTAATTAAATGAACATTCTAATCCATACAAAAATGAAAAATGTTGAAAACTCAAGAAGATTGAATTTTCAATATTGAAAACTGAAGTGTCAATTAAATTTTCAAAGAGTTCAATTTTCAACTGTTGAAAATTCAAGAAAATTCACTGTGAAGGAATTTTATCTGCTGAAAATTTGTTGTAATTGAAAATTGAATCAAGGAAAATTGATGAAAATTGAAAATTCAACCAATGAATTTAATTAAATTTTCAGTTCTCTCTAATTTTCTACATTTAGCAATAAAACTGCTGGAAATTCAAAAAAATTGAAATTTGAACTTTTTACTCCTAAAAATTGAAAAAAATTGAAAATTTAAATCTTGAAAATTCAATTTTCAATTGTCTATAATTATCAATGGTTGAAATTTTAATAGTTGATTTTTAACTGATCAACATTGAATTTTCAGCAGTTAAATTTCAAATTTTCCATTTTTCAGAATCATTCACGGTTAATTATTTAACTGTAGAGAATAAAATAAAATATTTGATTTTCATTAATTTTCAGCTGTTGAATTTTCTTGAAT
Organism: Andricus quercusramuli; assembly: GCA_932178445.1. NCBI lineage: Eukaryota > Metazoa > Arthropoda > Insecta > Hymenoptera > Cynipidae > Andricus > Andricus quercusramuli. Next base: position 27,073 of record CAKNXH010078975.1, on the reverse strand, counting down.
TTGCAAGAAATGAAAATTGAACAGTTGAAGATTTAAAAAAATTGAAAATCTGATTTCTCAATGTTTAAAATTTGAGATGATTGACAATTCAATTTTCATCTTTGGAAATTGAGGAAAATTGAATTTTCAGAAGTTGAATTTTCAAATTCCTGCTAGTTTGCGGAGTTTCATTTTTTTCAATTTTCAATTTTCCTTCCATTTCTAACAGTTGAAAATTGAACTCTTAAAAATTTAATTTACAATTCCCTCCAATTTTTAACAGTTGAATATTCAAGGAAATTTAAAATTGGGAAAAAATGCGAATTTTTCATCAAGATCAGGTGTTCAAAATGTTAAATTCACCTCATTTTACAAGAGAATTGATTGAATAAACATTTCAATTTTTGAGAAAAAATAGGAAAGGTTGAAATCTGAAGAAAATTTAATTTTCAACTGGTAAAACCTGAAATCTTAATTTCATTTTCAAATAGTTCAATTTTCTACTGTTGAAAATTGAAGAAAATTCAAATTAATGAAAATTCAACTGCTAAAAATGGTTGGTAATTGGAAATTCAACTACGGAAAGTTGATGGAAATTAAAAATTCAAATAATGAAAATTCAATTTTCAGAAATTTGAAGAAGATTCACCTAATGTAAATTAAAGAAAATAGAAAATTCAACTGTTGAAAAATAAATAAACTTGAAAATTGAAGAAAATCCCACTCCCGAAAATGGAAGAAAAATGAAAATTCCATTTTTTATTTTCTTTAGTTTTCAACAGTTGACTTTTAGCTGTTGAAAAATGAATTTTCAGCTATTGGGTTTTCAATTTTCTGCAATTTTCTTCAATTTTCAACAGTCGAATATTGAATTTTCTGGAATTTTCAATTCCTCCCATATTTTATGGATTGAAATTATTATTCATTAAATTCTCATGTAAAATTATTTAAATTTGACATATTTAACACTTGAATTTGATAAAAGAGTTGACTTTTTCCTAAATTTTCTTGAACTTTTAACTGTTAAAAATGTAAGAAAATTTCAAATTTAATTTTCAAATTTAATTTTCAACCGTTCAGTTTTCAACTGTTCAAAAGTTGAGAAAATTGAAGTAAATTGAACTTCTGCAAATGGCAGAAAATTGAAAATTCAGTTTGCTTTAATTTTCAACAGTTGAAAATTCAAGATGGAAACCCAAGTTTGTAATAAAAACGAGTATAAAAAATGCTGAATTTACATAATTTTACATGAGAATTTAATAAATAAACATTTTAATTCATAACAAAGAAATTGAAAATTTGTAAAAAGATCAGAAAAGTGCTGAGCTCTATGTGAAATTTTTATTCAATGCGAAAGAGGATGAGTGGGCCCCGTGAACCGCAGGGCCACTATGCACCCGATCCGCTAGGGAAACAACTCCAAAATCTGATAATTTTTTTTTCCAGTCTAGTAACGAACTACACTGTTGGTGTGTTTGGGGTCCCTTCTTACAAGCCCGGCATTTATCGTCCGAATCAACAGGTTGCTGAAATAGACGAAATCAGAACTCTGAACAAGTCTGACGCTTCACTTTTCCATCTGAAAACTCCGGTTAATGGAACTCGACATGTTCAACCAATATTTAATGAAAAAAGGTCAGTACTTTACTTAAATTTTTTTGTTCCATTTTCAAAATAATATTACAATTTTATTATTATTATTGTCGTTTTTTTTTATAATTAAATTGGCCAGTTTTTGATTCATCAATTCACGAAATAATTCTATCATACTTTTTTCGAAATTAAGTGATATGCTCCTTACTTTTTGGGTGGGATTTGTTGGAAGTAGTAAGAAGGATATACGTCGGGGATAATATATTTTCATCTACCAAGAGGAAGTGAGAAGAAGTTATCTCATGAGATAATAAGACACAGCAGAGGTGGGGGAACCATAGGAGGGAGTGAGAGGGATAAATGTCTAGGGAGGTGGAAATGCGGAGTGATGTGTCTATCTCGTAAGATAGAAAGAGATAGTAGGTTGAATGAGTGATCTACAGACTACAAGAGAAGGGAGTGAGAAGATTAATTCAAGGGAGGCGGAATGAGGGATTGATATATCTATCTCTTAAGATAGAAAGAGATAGCGAGTTGAGCGGGTGTTTTTGATTTCGATTTTCTTTTTTTCCTCGGAAAGAACTTGGTTAGAGGAGATCTGGTTTGTTGGTCGTGGGAGAGGGGAGAAGTTAGTCAGTGTGTCGGCTGAAATGGCTGGTATACCAGCTGTCTCAGCGGAAGCGGGCAGGCTGGTATGCCAGATAACCCGTTAACGGAGGAAAGAAGGGGTAGAAGTTAAATGACGAGGTAGACAAAGAGTTGTATTTGAAATTATGTCTTTATTACGAACTCTCTTACCATTTTTGTACAGAGATAAGCGGTAGTTCTTAGGCGTTGATGGTGATGCCACGTCAATTTGCCTCTGACTAGCTTCCAGCCTGATGATTTTGGCGTCCGAGAGAAGAAGAGAGAGAGTTCTGTTGGTCACGGCAATGGCTTGCGGTGGAAACCTATGGCTGGCTACCAGCTGTAGGGTTTAAGTGAGAGGGTTCTGGCTACCAGCTCTCAAACGCTTCTGCAGTTCTGGGCTCGTGCGCGCTCTTTTAAGGGGGAGGCTGCGAGGGAGTCGAGCGGAGAGGGAAAATCGTTGGAGGGAGATGCGCGCGTTGAGTTTCGAGGGCGCTCTACTCGCGACTCTCGCCTCTACTCGCCCTGCGCCTTGCTGACGTCACTGCTGACGTAACTTCATGGAGTACCTATTTCCCGCTCTCTCTCTCTCTTACTTGCGGGTCTAATTACTAGTTAATATAATTCAAAATGGTTGCCTACTGAATGAATAAACGTCATCTGCGAGAATGTTCTAAATCTACCAATAAAAGAGTGTCGCACTATGCGAACCGCGTATAACATAAGGTTCTTCTTTCTTATCTGAAAAAAGATGAAGTTTTTTTTTTTAATATCTTCAGCTCAAAAAAATGAATGAAAATTTGGAAATAGTTTTACAGGATTTATTCAGATTTTAGAATTTCGAAAAAGGTTCCAAGGGACTTGAGAAGATTTCCAAGATTCAAAAATTTATCAACGGATTTTTAAGAGATTTTGTGAGATTTTTGAGAATTTCTGGAATTTTAACAGATTGAAAAAAAAATTGTTCACTAAATTCAGAGATTTTAACGATTTTTGAATGTTTTCAAATATTTTCAATAGATTTTAAGAATTGGAAGAGATTTGTGGGGATTACAGAATATTTGACAGATTTTGTGGTATTTTAACAGATTTCCAGGAATTTTCAAGCGCATAAAATTTTTTTAAGGAAACAGGATTTTAATGATCTTAATAAATTCAAACAAATTTTATGCGCTCTTAAAGAATTTTCCAGAATTCTGAATATTTGGAAGGATCTTTTGAGGTTCTGGTTGAAAATGAGTTTCTTTTAATTGAAAATTAATCTACAAACTGAAAACTGAATCATTCTATTTCAAGTTAAAAATTTATCCCTTTATGTGATAATTCAAATATTTTGCTAAAATTTATTATTTTTTTTTAACTTTAATTTTCTAACTGAAAATTCAACTATTTCATTTTTGGATGAAAACATATTTCTTTTAATTGAAAACCGGTTTATTTTATTGAAATTGGAATTTTTTGGTAGAAAAGTAATTTCTTGAGTTCAAACTTCAGCTTTTTGGTTAAAAATTTATTTCTTTGGTTGAAAATTTAGTTGGAAATAGTTTGTTTTTTTTGGTTGAGAATTTATTTTTCTAACTGAAATTCAAACTATTCTATTCTTTGTTGAAAGTGTGTTCTCTTTGATAAAAAATTCATCTTTTGCGTGCAATATTAAACTATTCGGTTGAAAATTCATTTCTTTGGTTGAAAATTCAACTGTTTTGTTGAAAATACGTTTTTTTAGTTGAAAATTAATTTATTTTGTTGAAAGCTCGTATTTTTTCGGTTGAAAATTCAATTATTTTGAAAGAAAAGTCATATTTTTTGTTTGAGAAAAATAGAGAAACTGTAAACGAATGATTTATTTATAAATTTAGCGTAGGAAGCAATTTCTTCAGATTTTATGAGAATTTCCGGGATTTAAAAAATTTCTGGGCGTATCAACTAATTTTCGAAAATTGTATCGGTTTTCAATAAAAATCTCAAAATATTTCCACGGATTTTTAAAAAAATTTTGAAACATTTCCGGGTATTTTAAGGAATTAAAACGATTTCAAACGATTCAAGTTCAAGGGATTTTAAATGATTTATACTCGCTATTTTTAATTAATTTTTAAAATATTCAAATATTTTGAGAGATTCCATATGATTTCAAGAGATACACAAAATTTCAAGGGCCTTCAAAGATTTTCAGGGACTTGAACGGGTTTTTTTAAGAACTTTAATGAATAAGCTAAATTTTTATTTATATTTAAAAACCTTAAACTTTTTTAGAGAACTTCATTTGATAAATTTAATTAATGTTCAAAGGATTTCAGATAATTTCTACTTTGAAAAATAAATTTAATTTTATTTCAAGGGATTTCTACGGATTTCAATAATTTCAAGGGATATGGAAGAATAAAAAAAAATCAAAAGATTACAAAAATTTGAAGTCATTTGGAAAAAAATGCGAAGAATTTCAGGGAATATCAAAAATTGCAAAAGATGTCAACGAATTTGGTATGATTTTTAAAGATTTCAGGAAATTTCAAAAAATTTCACAAGATTTAAAGGATTATTTAAAACCTTCAATTATTTTAACAATTTAATAGGATTTCAAAAATTCGAAGGGATTTTGAAAAATTTTCATTTTTAGTTAAACAGTGATATTTTTATTTGAAAATTGATCTTTCCTGGTTGAAAAGTTTTCTATTCTTATGAAAATTGATCTTGTTTGGTAGAAAATTAATTAGTTTTGGTTGAAGATTCGACTAATTTGTTGATAATTTGTCTTTTTGGTATGAAAGTTCAACAATTTCATTAAAAATTCGAATATTTCAGTAAAAAATTCAAATATTTGGTAAAAATTAAGCTATTCATTTGAAAATGTACTATTCCGTGGAAAATCAACTTTTTTGTTTAAATTTAATCTTTTTCGTAGAACATTAATCTTCTTTTTTATTGAAAATTCAACTGTTTGCTTAAAAATTAATTTATTTTGTTAAAAATTGTTTTTTTCTTGGTTGAAAATTTCTTTTTTTTATATTCACCTCATCGATTGGAAATTTTACCATTTTGTTGACAATTTATGTTTTTTATTGGTGAAAATTTTATTTTTGAAACTGAAAATTCAACCATTCTTTTCTTGTTGGAATACTAGTATTTTTTCACTTGAAAATTCAACTATTTGGATAAAAATTCATGTATTTTTGTTAAAAACTTGTTTTTTGGTGGAAAGTTAGTCCTCCTTGTTGAAAATTCATCTCTTTAGGTTAAAAATTGAACTCTTTGTTTAAAAATTCAACTATTTTGTCAAAAATCCAGGTTTTTTGCTAAAAATTCGTTCTTTTAGATATATTTTTCGTTTCAATCGTGAGAAAATGTATTTAAAAAATTCCATTTTTCGGCAAAACTATGCAAGATACGAAAAAAATATTGAAAAGAAAAATAGTTTATACCAGAAAGATGAACAAATTTGGTAAAAACCCTTTTTTGATAAGTTACAAATTTTGCATTTTGATCGTGAAAAATAACATTGAAAATATAAAAAATAAAATTTCTGGAAAAATGACACAAAATACGAAAAAAGTGAACCGACAAAAGTTATTCGACCAGAAATGATCTACAAATTCATCATTCATTATTTTTTTATAGGACGCGTGGTTTTTGTTTTAGTCGTACAAAAACATTTGAAAAAATTAAAAAATTTTGTGAAACAACCCAAAATACAAAAAAAAATTAATAGACAAAAATTATTCACCGAAAAAAGATCGACAAATTTTTTACAAATTATTTGTTGATAGGACGCGAATATAAAAGATTCCTTGGTTCGAGAAGAATCCATTCACCTACAATATTGATACATTTTATTGAAGAGTGAGGAAGTTATTGTCATTCATATTATATTTAAAATCGACTTTTATAGTAAACATTTTTTCTTCAAAATAATTCGAAGTTGATGAAGAAATAAAAAAAAATTCTTGGTTTCAGAAGAATCGATTGACCTATAATATTGATACATTTCACTCAAGAGTAAAAAAACCATGGTAATGCATAATATTCGAAAATACGGTTTTTTCTAGTAAAACTTTCTTCTTCAACATGATTCAAAGTTGATGCAAGAATATAAAAGATTCGTTGGTTCGAGACGAATCGATTGACCTCTAATATTAATTCATTTTAATTAGGAATGAGGGAGCTATCGTCATTTATATTATATTGAAAATCGATTTTTATAGTAAAAATTGTTTCATTCTCATAATGTAAAGCTAATGCGAGAATAGAAAAGTCGTGTTGATTCGAGACGAATTGATTGACCTATAATTTCGATACATTCTACGACAGAGTGAGGAAGTTATCGTCATGTATGTTATATTCAAAATCAATTTTTAGAGTAAAACTTTTTTCTTTGACATAATTCAAAGTTGATGAAGGGATAAGAAAAATTCCTTGGTTTAAACCGAATCGATTGACCTATAATCGAGATCAATTTCATTGAAGAGTAAGAAAGGTATGGTAATATATATTTAAAAATACGGTTTTTTATAGTAAAACCTTTTTCTTCAACATAACTAAAAGTTGATTCAAGGACATAAAAGATTCTGTGGTTCGAGAAGAATCGATTGACCTATAATATTAATACATTTTATCAAAGCGTGAGGAAGTTATCGTCATTTATATTATATTTAAAATCAATTTTTACAGCAAAACTTTTTTCTTTGACATAATTCAAAGTTGATGAAGGTATAAAAAAATCATGGGTTCGAGACGAATCGATTGACCTATAATATTGATCAATTTTATTGAAGAGTAAGAAAGCTATGGTTATATATAAAAATATTCGAAAATACGGGTTTTCATAGTAAAACCTTTTTCTTCGACTTAACTCAAAGTGAATTCAAGGACATAAAAGATTCCTTGGTTCAAGACAAATCAATTGACCTACCATTAAAATACATTTTATTGAAGAGTAGGGAAGTTATGGTAATTTATATATTTTAAAAATCGATTTTTATAGTAAAAATTGTCTCATTCTCATAATTTGAAGTTGATGCGAGAATAGAAAAGTTGTGTTGATTCAAGACAAATTGATTGACCTATAATATTGATACATTTTATGGAACAGTAAGGAAGTTATGGTCATTTGTATTATATTATTAAAAATCGATTTTTATACTAAAATTTTTTTCATTAACATAGTTCAAAGTTGATGCGAAAATATAAAAGATTTCTTGGTTCGAGACATATCGATTGACCTACCATATCAGTACATTTTGTTAAAAAATAGGGTAGTTATGGTTATTTAGACACTTTAAAAATCGATTTTTATAGTAAAAATGGTCTGATTTTCAAAACTTGAAGTTGATGCGAGAATAGAAAAGTTGTGCTGATTCAAGGCGAATCGATTGACCTATAATATTGATACATTTTATTGAAGAGTAAGAAAAATATGGTTATACATAATATTTGAAAACACGGTTTTTACAGTGAAACTTTTTCATTAAGATAATTAACAGTTGATGCAAGAATATAAAAGTTTCCTTGGTTCGGGAAGAATCCATTGACCTAAAATATTGATACATTTTATTGAAGAGTGAGGAAGTTATTGCCATTCATATTATATTTAAAATCGACTTTTATATTAAACATTATTTCTTTAACATAATTCAAAGTTGATGAAGAAATAAAAAAAAATCTGGGTTTCAGAAGAATCGATTGACCTATGATATTGTTACACTTTATTGAAGAGTAACACAAATATGGTAATGCATAATGTTTGAAAATATGGTTTTTTCAAAGTAAAACATTTTTCTTTAACATAATTAAAAGTCGATGCAAGGATACAAAAGATTCCTTGATTCGAGAACAATCGATTGACCTATAAAATTGATACATTTTATCAGAGAATGTGGGAGTTATCGTCATTTATATTATATTTGGAATAGATTTTTATAGCAAAAATTGTTTCATTCTCACATTGTAAAGTTAATGCGAAAATAGAAAAGTTGTGTTGATTCGAGATGAGGTGATTGACTTATAATATTGATACATTCTACTACAGAGCGAGGAAGTTATCGTCATTTATATTATATTCAAAATCAATTTTTACAGCAAAACTTTTTTCTTTGACATAATTCAAAGTTGATGAATGTATAAAAACCATCCTTGGTTTGAGAAGAATCGATTGACCTATAATATTGATCAATTTGGTTGAAGAGTAAGAACGCTATGGTAATATATAATATTTGAAAATACGGGTTTTTATAGTAAAACCTTTTTCTTTAACATGACTAAGAGTTGATTCAAGGACATTAAAGATTCCTTGGTCCGAGACGAATCGATTGACCTATGATATTAATACATTCTATCAAAGCGTGAGGAAGTTATCGTCATTTATATTATATTTAAAATCGATTTTTATAGTAAAACTTTTTTCTTCAACATAATTCAAAGTTGTTGCAAGGTTACAAAAGATTCCTTGGTTCAAAACGAATAGATTGACCTACAATTAAAAGACATTTGATAAAATAGTAGGGAAGTTATGGTAATTTGTATATTTCAAAATACGTTGTTTATAGTGAATCTTTTTTCTTCAACATAATTCAAAGTTGGTGTAAGTTAAAAAAAATTCTTCGGTCCGAGACGAATCGATTAACGTATAATATTAATACATTTTATTGAAGAGTAAGGAAGTGAGGGTCATTTATATCATATTAAAAATCGATTTTTATGGTAAACATTTTTTTATTAACATAATTCAAAGTTGATAAAAGGAAACAGAAGATTCCTTGGTTCGAAACAAATCGATTGACCTACCATATTGATACATTTAATTGAAGAGTAGGGAAGCTATGGTAATTTATGTGTTCTTTCAATCGATTTTTATACTAAAAATTTGGCCATTCTCTTAATTGAAAATTGATGCAAGAACAGAAAAGTTGTGTTGATTCAAGACGAATCGATTGACCTATAATATTGATACATTTTATTGAAGAGTAAGGAAGTTATGGTCATTATTATTATATTAAAAATCGATTTTTATAGTAATAATTCAAAGTGGATGAAGAGATGAAAAAAACGTCTTGGTTTCAGAAGATCGATTGACCTATAATATTGACACACTTTATTGAAGAGTAACACAACTATGGTAATGCATAATAGTTGAAAATACGGTTTTTTGTAGTAGAACTTTTTTCTTTAACATATTTGAAAGTTGATGCAAGGATATAAAAGATTCCTTGGGTCGAGAACAATTGATTGACCTATGAAATTGATACATTTTATTAGAGAATGAGGAAGTTATCGTCATTTATATTATATTTGAAATCGATTTTTTTTGTAAAAATTGTTTCATTCTCGTAATATAAAGTTAATGCGAGAATAGAAAAGTTATATTGATTCGAGACGAATTGATTGACCTATAATGTTATCACATTTCACTAAAGAGTTAGGAAGTTTCATTTATATTATATTCAAAATCAATTTTTAGAGTAAAACTTTTTTCTTTGACATAATTCAAAGTTGATGAAGGGATACAAAAATCCTTGGTTTGAGAAGAATCGATAGACCTATAATATTGATCAATTGTATAGAAGAGTAGGAAAGCTATGGTAACATATCTTATTTGAAAATACGGTTTTTTATAGAAAAACCTTTTTCTTCAACATGACTCAAAGTTGATGCAAGGACATAAAGAATTTCTTGGTTCGAGACGAATCGATTGACCTATAATACATACATTTTATCAAAGCGTGAGGAAGTTATCGTCATTTATATTATATTCAAAATTGATTTTTATAGTAAAACTTTTTTCTTCAACATAATTCAAAGTTGATGCGTAAATATAAAAGATTCCTAGGTTCGAAACGAATCGATTGACCTACAATTATAATGCATTTTATTAAGGATTAGGGAAGTTACGGTAATTTATATATTTCAGAAGGCGATTTTTATAGTAGAAATTTGCTCTTTCTCATAATTTGAAGTTGATGCGAGAATAGAAAATTTGTGATTTATTTTGAAAAAATTTGTATATATTCCTTTTTTTTATTTGTATATATATCCTTATTTCAATCTTGTACTTCTGTTTGCAGAATATTCTCACCGAGTGCAAACGATTCGTGCGTAGCTGTCGGCGTGGATAAGAAATACAACAGTAAAAGCTTGTTTATCAAACCAGAAATGGAATGTCCTAGATGTCAACGTTGCTACACCGCAAAGGATCCTGCATGCAAAATCAATGTATGTTATCTATTTTATCATCAGTTCCAATTTCCGTTAAAAAAAGGATACACGAATGTATGCTACCATTAAACAGGGTAACTGCGGAAATGTGGGGTAAATTCGGACATTCCTAAATTGATAGTTCAAATTACCTGTTCGGTTTTACCCAGAATCTAAAACCAGTTAGGGTTCAAACTGATCCCAGATTCTCGAAACCATTTTGAGTAATTTATCCTATTTGGGGAATCTAGTGGTGACCGAATTTACCCCACATGCCGGAACTTACCCAACATGTCCGAAGTTACCCCTTTTGACTGTACTAATTTATGTTTGCGTAATTTCTGTTAGAACAATACCTTTTCTCCTGATTGGAGTGGAACAGTCTCTTGTCTTGGACCAGGAGGATGGTACCCATCAGGTGTTTTCCAAAATTTGGACAGCAATTGTGGCTTCAACAAGACCGAAACAATAGAGAGCATAGACTATATAAACGCCCACATTACGGATGCTTTGAATCAAGCTGCGAACCCTGTTCAAGGACCACCTTGTGATGGAAAAAGATGTCTTTTTGGAAAATGTGTTCCGTGGGAGAAAGTTTGCGACGGATTATTGGATTGTCCGGATGCTGCTGATGAAATGCCGGAAACGTGTCAGGAACAGAAGGAACGTTGCGAGAAAGAAAAGATTGGATGCAGTAAGTTTGAGGATTTATTTATTTTAAATTTGAACAAACTTTTGCCTATGACCAGGGCTCGGAACTGCTCAAGCTTCAAAAAATAGTAAAATAGTAAACATACTTCTCTCAAAAAAGTTACCGAAAGGTAACAATAATGTGGCAAAACAGTAACCAAAAGGAAAGATTGTGTACCAAAAAGACGAATATTCCACCAAAATTATGAATATTCCACCAAAATTATGAATCTTCAACAAAAAATGTATGTTTAAGAAACTAGTTGAACTTTAAAAAAATGGTTGAATTTTTCTGACTAAAAAGAAAAATATAAAAAGTAGTTACAAAAACTGAACAGCAAATTCGAGCACTCAAAGTTAAATTTTTTTAAATAGCAAAATATCAAAATTTAAGCTTGAAATTTATTTAACTCGAACGCTTAATAATTCACGCGTATAAAATTGAAGCTTTGAACACTTTTTAATTCACATTTTTCATACTAAAAGTCGTTAAACTGCAAAATTTCAACTTTTATGCATTGTACAGTTAAAAGATTTAAAAACAGAATTCCACGCTATCATTATCAAAGCTGTGAATTGAAGAATTTATAAATGTTTAAAATTAGATTATTTTAAGCAACACGAATTTTTCCCACAATTTTTTGAAAATCCTGCAAAAGTAAAAAAATTACCTTAAAATCACCCTGATTCTTCTTGAAAGTTTTGAAAATTTTATTCAATATTCTTTTGAAATTAACCTTTCCAAATGCTTAAAAAGCTGAATAAAATTTTGTTTGCAATTTTCGAACATCTGCATTCTGTTTTCAATGTTTAAAAATTTTTTTTTTCACGTTTCAAATTATTCTGGAATCTTTTCAAAACTTCTAAATATCTTTTTAACTCGCTCCATTATTTTCCACATTAATAATTATTCAATTTTCATTCATTAATCGAAAAAATTTGTTTAACCTTTTTTAATTTTACTCTTAATATTAATTTTTCAAAATAAAAAATCATTCAAAGTCTTCTCAGCAAACTTAAAAATTATGCTGTTTTCTTGAAACCTTTGAACGTCCCTGAAGAACTTCAAAATTTCATTTCGAAATCCTTAATAATCTAAATTCATTTTTTTATTTCTCGAAATCTTTTCCAGTTTGAAATTAAGTTTGGATCTGTCCAAAACTTGTAAATATCACTCAAGTAACTCAAATTTTTTCTAAATGATAATTATTAAATTGTTATCTATGCATCAAAATTCAATAATTTCACATTCATATTAAAAATTTGTTAAATAGGACAATCGCAATTGTAACGTTCAAAGCTTAAATTTGCTAAATATCCCAAAAAAAAGTCTTCATTAATTAAAAAATTCAAATCAAATGGTCCGAATGGAATATTTTAGATTGAAACAATATTTGAATATGATTTGGAATTAAGTAAGAGAGTTTAATTATATATTTATTGATTTGAAATTATCTTAGAATTAAGAATAGTTTATAAGGTTTCAATCGAAAGTTTACATTTGCTTAACTTCAACAAAAAGTTGCAATTTGAACGAAAAAAAAATGAACTTTCGACAAAAAAAGATCAATTTTCAAATCAATATGACAAATTTTGTACAAAACAGTTGAATTTTCAACCCAAAAATATGAATTTCGAACAAAAAAGTTAATTTTCCACCAAATAGTTGAATTTACAATTAACCAAAAATATTCATTTCAAAGGGGTTGAGTTTTCAAGTTAAAGTTGAATTGTTTTAGCAAAAAATTGACTTTTAAAACTAAAAGTATGATTTTTCAACAAAAAAGGTAATTTTTAAACATACAATTAAATTTTCAACCCAAAAATATAAATTTTTAACAATAAAGTTCATTTTCCAACAAGTTGTTGAATTTTTCATCAAATAGTTCAATTTTCAGCCCACAAATATGAATTTTGAACAATAAAGTTAATTTTCCACCAAATATCCGAATTTTCTATCAAAATAGTTGAATTCTTAATCCAAAAATTTTTTACGATAGAGTAAAACACATATTATCAATAAAAGTGTATACAAATTTTTGAATAGTCGGAAGTTATACTTCAGTGGTAATTTTTTTTTTTTTGCTTTTCTAGAAGAAAATACAAGAAAAAATTAGCTATCTGTATTTAACTGTATTTTTGTGTTAAATTTTGTACATGTTTTAACAAAAAATTACAATTGTAGAAATGTTGTACTTTCTTGTAAACATTTTTTCCACCAGGGAATTTCTAATTTTTATTTATAAAAATATTATCAAAGTATAATTCATTTAATAAAAAAGTAAACAATTTATTCAGAATATTAAGCACTATATTAATTTTTTGAAAAATATTCTGAAACTTGTTAGATTCATGTATCTTGTTTAAAATTCATCTGTTATGATAGAACATTTATCTTCTTGGTAGAAAATTTATCCTTTTTGGTTAAGAATTCAATAATTTTTTTGGAAATTGGTCGTCTTTTTGGGTAGCAAATTAATTTTGTTTTTTCAAAATTCAACTAATTGGTTGAAAATTCCACGATTTGGTATAAAATTCATATGTTTTGTTAGAAAGTCGTCTTTCTCGGTAGATTATTATTCTTGTTTGTTGAAAGTTCAACTTTTTGGTTGATAATTCAACTAGCTTGTTAAAAATTTATCTTTTCTATGGAAAATTATCTTCTATGTTAAAAATGTATTTATTTATTTTCTTTCAAGACACTGTTTTCTAAAATATTAGACTTGTAGCTTGAAAACTTTACTCTTTTGTGAAAATTCAGCATTCATGGTAGAAAAGTTAGCTTTTTTGGTTGTAAATGAACTTTTTTGATCAAAAATCAACTGCTTTCTAAAAAATTCGTTTTTCTTCTTAAAAAATCTGATATTTTATTGAACTTTAATCGTTTTTATTTGAAAATTCGACGATTTGATCGAAAATTTTTTTGGCACGTGGAGCGAAGATTAAAAAAGTGAGGTTATAATCCCAAAAAGTTACGGCACTAGGTCTACAAGTACCCTTATAGCATACTAATAAGAAGAATGGGATCTTTTTGTACAATTGATCCCAATTCTGGATCGCAATTCTCAATCTATTTAACATTTTCACGCAAAGGCGAAAAATAAATGATCTTCAAAATGTTGACGCTTTCTCGAAGTTCACTGTCGGAAATCCTAGAGAGCTGGATAATTCTAGTTTGATATGAACACCTCCCCCCGGTCTAAAAATTTTGCGTAAATTATTAACGAGGTGAATTGAGAATTATTTAAAGCGATTTATCCACATAACTTTGCTGGTTTATCTGTTCACTTTTCGTCACTTTTATAAAGTTGTCCTCCTTCCGTCCGTTCGTTGCCAAATAATCGAACGGAAGACTAATCGATTACATTCGAGATTAGCGCGGCAAATTCAAATCTAAATAAGTATAAACTCTAAACAGGTTTAAAAAATACCTACAATATTCAATACTATGATTGTATATTTATTAACTAATTTAATGCGTCCGTGAATATACATTTTCAGACATTTCGCTCAAATGAATTTTAGCTTTTTTCAGTTTTCTCTCGTTTCTTATATTCTTTGCATATAAGGAGTTAAATTTACCTTATTAACGTTAAATTTGTCACTGAACTAAAAATTAATTGAAAATTCACTAGTTAAGACAGTGAGTAATTTTTAATTTCAAAACTCAAAATCTTCTTTTCTTTTTTTATTAATTGAGAATTGAAAAGAATTGTTTTCTCAGTGCATCTGTAATTTGAAATTTTTTTTACAGAGTGTAGCAAACAAGAAATGCGTTGCGGAGATGGCACATGTATACCGAAAGAAAAATTCTGCGATGGAAATTCTGATTGTCCGGATAGAACTGATGAGCCTCAAACCTGCAGTTGTGCAGCATATTTGAAGCTCACAGCACCACACAAAATTTGTGATAACAAGAGAGATTGTTTGGATAAAAGTGACGAACTTCCCAGTTTGTGTCATTGCAAGGATGGAAGTTTCCACTGTAAAAAGTAAGTGGTTTATAAAAAAAACGTAAGTAAATAAATTATTTAAAATTAATTAAAAAGCATCCTTTATGTGTATTTTATTTTAATGTTTGCTTCCTCATAGAGGAAGCTTTGTAATGGTATCATTTTCCAAAAAATTTAAATTAATTTAGTTAAATACTCTTCAATTTAAAAATGTCTCATACAATGTTTTTAGTTATCAATTTTATCATTTGGTTGAAAATTTAACAATTTTCTTAAAAAGGCATCATTTTTTGTTGTTGCAAATTTAACTGTTCTGGTGAAAATTCGTCTGTTTGGGTTGAAAATTCAACTCTTTTCATATAATATTAACCTTTGGTTTAAAATTCATATTTTGTTGCTGATAAGTCAACTGAAATCTTTTTTGGATGAAAAATATTTATTCTCAAAATTTGTCTTTTTATTTTGAAAGTTCATCTTTTTTTGGTGGAAATATTGCATCTTTCTTGGACAAAAATGCAACAGTTTTGTTGAAAATTTAACTATTTCCTAGAAAATTCACTTTTTGTTCAAAGTTTGTATTTTTCTGTAGCAAAGTGTATTGATATTATTTTTGATAAAAATTGAACTCTTTTCTCGAAAATTTGTCTTTTTGATTTAAAAAAGTGGAAATTGAACTGGAACCTTCTTTGGATGAAAATTTAACTTTTTTTTTTGTTTTTATTTCATCTGTCTTGAAAGAAATATTTCATCTTTCTTAAATGAAAATGCAGCTGTTCTGTTGGAAATTCAACTCTTTTTTGAAAATTTGTTTGATAAAAATGCAACTGTTTATTTTAAATTCAATAATTTTGTTGAAGTCATACTTTTTGGTTGAAAATTCTGCTGTTTTGTTAAAAATTTAACTATTCTGTAGAAAATTTACTTTTTGGTTAAATTTATTATTTTGGTGTTGAAAAGAGAATTGAAATATTTTCTGGATGAAAATTCAACTATTTTTTAAAAAATTGTTTTTGTAAATTAAAAATTCATCTCTTTAATTTAAAAAATTCGTCTTTTTGGATAAAAGATTAAATTTTGTTAGTAGATACTTATTTTTTGTTGAAAAATTCATATTTTGATCTTGAAAAGTCAACTGAAATCTTTTCTGGATGAAAATAAAACTTTTTTTTTAAATTTTCTTCTTAGATAAAAATTCATCTTTTTTTTAGAGAAATTTAATCTTTTTTGGATAAAGCTGCAACTATTGGGTAGAGAATTCAACTATTTCGTTAAAAATTCATCATTTTCGGTTAAAAAATTTGTCTTTTTGGATAAAATATTACATTTTGTTCGTAGAAACTTATTTTTTGTTAAAAAATTCATATTTTGATCTTAAAAAGTCAACTGAAATCTTTTCTGGGTGAAAATTCAACTATTTTTTGAAAATTTGTTTTCTTTTCAAATAAAAATTCATCTGTTTTGAGAGAAATTTAATCTTTTTTGGATAAAAATTTATCCTTTTTGGGTAAAAATTCGTCTTTTTGGATTGAAAATTCAATTTTTTTCGTAGAAAATTATTTCTTACTTGAAAATTCATACTTTGATCGTGAAAAGACAACTGAAATCTTGTTTCACAGAAAATTCAAATTTTTAAAAATGTAAGCGAAATTATTAAATTGTTATGCATAAATAACAATTAAAAAATTATCAATTTAAAAATAAAAATTCGAGTTAGTTTAGAAGATATTTACAAGTTTTGAAAAGATCCAAACTTAATTTGAAACTGAAAAAGAGTTCGAAAAATAAAAAGCGAAATTCAGGTTTTTGAATATTTCGAAATAAAATTTCGAAACTTTTCAAGTATCTTTAAAGATTTCAAGAAAAAATAATTTTTAAGTTTTCTGAGAAGCTTTAAAATGATTTTTTATTTTGAAAAATAATATTGAGAGCAAAATTAAAAGAGATTGAAACAATTTTTTTTATTAATATAGGACAATTGAACAATTATTAATTTGTAAAATAATGAAGTAAGTTCAAAATATATTCAAAAGTTTTTAAAAGATTCCAAAATAATTCAAATCGTGAAAAACATTTAAAACAGAATGCAGATGTTTCAAAATTTCGAACACAAAATTTATAAGCTTTTTAAGTATTTTGAAAGGTTATAAATAAATAAAAAATTCGTATAAAAATTCCTAGGAAAATTAGCAGTATATTTTTTTAGTTAATTATTGCATTCAATTAACAGTTAAACAATGGTTTATATTTTTATTGATTTACTGATTTTGATCAATATTGATATGCTCCTCACTTTTGGGTGGGATTTGTTGGATGTAGTAAGAAGGATTTACGTCGGGATAAATGATGTTTCTCTGCTAAGAAAGGTTGAAAAGGAATGATCTCAGGGGGTAATAAGAGACAGGAGAGGTAGAGGAACGATAGGAGAGAGTGAGAGGGAAGGTTCCATCTTAGTGAAGGAGGGATGTATGGTGGATAGCAAACGGGTAGGCTGGTATGCCAGCTAACCCGTTAGCGGAGGAAAGAAGGGGAAGAAGTTAAGTGACCAGAGAAAAACAAAGAATTGTGGTTAATTAAGGTTTATTTATATAAGGTTCTTTATATGTGGATTACAGAGGAAGTCAGAGAAGTAAGCGTCAGATTTTGTTGTCGTGTCCTCACAAGAGGGCCAGGTAGACAAAGAGTTGTATTTGAAATGATGTTTTTATTTCGATTTCTCTTACCATTTTTTTACAGAGATAAGCGGTAGTTCTTAGGCAATGATAGTGATGCTACGTCAATTTGCCTCTGGCTGGCTTCCAGCTGGAGGATTTTGGCGTCCGAGAGAAAAAGAGAGAGAGTTCTGTTCCTCACGGCAATGGCTTGCGGCGGAAACCTAGGGCTGGCTTCCAGCTGTAGGGTTTAAGTGAGAGGGCTCTGGCTACCAGCTTCCAAAGACTTCTGCCGTTCTGGGCTTGTGCGCGACCTTTTAACGGGGAGGCTGCATGGGCGTTGCGTGGGAGTCGAGCGGAGAGGGTAGAAAATCGTTGGTGGGAGATGCGCGCGTCGAGTTTCGAGGGCGCTCTACTCGCGACTCTCGCCTCTACTCGCCCTGCGCCTTACTGACGTCACTGCTGACGTCACTTCATGGAGTACCTATTTCTCTCTCTTTCTAGCTTAGGGGTCTAATTGCTAGTTATTACAATTTAAAATGGTTGTCTATTGAATGAATAAACGTCGTCTGCGAGAGTGTTTTAAATCTATCAATAAAAGAGTCTCGCTCTATACGAGCCGCGTATAACAATATAAAAACAATACTGAAAAAAACATCAATAGAAATGTAAAGACTGAGAGTCCTAAAATTCTTAATTTTTTTGGGCAAAAACCCGTTAATATTTTTTTACGGTATTTCATTTTCGTTTCATTTTGTTTCAGGCAAAATGGAAAGGAACATTGCGTTTCAATGGACATGACATGTGATTCCGAAAATGATTGTCCTGATGGAGAAGATGAGATGCACTGTAAAGAAATTCAAGGATCTTTGCAAGACCGGTGAGTAACATTTGAAAATACTTAAAATAATATTTAAAAAATTTCTTGGTTATTAAATTTTATACCTGATTTTAAATGCCCTGAAATTAAAAAGGTCATGGAATTATTTGAATTGAAGCTAAAAGACAAAATTCATATAAATGTTGTTGAATAAAAAATGTCAATCTAGTTGAAGTTGAGTAGTTGAAGAAATAAAAAAAAATTCTCTGAATTATCACTTGAGCCATATTTACCCCGAATGAGCCACAATTACCCCGGTCGACGGTACTTCTAGACTGCTCCATTCTGAGGACTCGAATTTGAAAGATTTTCCAGAAAAAACGGAAAACATCTGAATTTTTCAATTAAAATGGTATCATCCTGAACAAAAGAAGATGTCCAAACCTCTTTGTTAGTGAAAATTAATTTTTTTATTACAGAAATGGAACAGGAGAAGTAATAAAAAGAACGTTTGGAGTGTGGCATTCGGAGTGTTATTCATCCCCAATAACTTCACAATCAGATGCAGCTACAGTCTGCCAATCAGTGGGCTTTGCAACAGGCTTTTTAGCAAATCAAGCTGCATATCCATACAGAAAACCTTTGGTACCTGAGCGCGATGAATTTAATGTTGTTAGAATTAATGAGAAAACTTGGATTCCTTTGCGCGAAGACAAACCGTTAGTCACTTTAGTAGAAGCCTCAGAACCATGTCATCGACTTTTCGTAAATTGTGTTTAAATTATTTAATATTGCAACTTACTCATTTTCAATAATCCATTCATATAGTGTTATAAACTTATTATTTTTATAAAATAATTATCAGGAATAAGCATTCCTCGACTTTGTTACCAATAAAGAAAAAAAAACTGTCGTGATAATAAGAGATAATCTCATTATATCGTTTTCTATTAAGCTTGCGGTCTATGCTCAATGGCTCAAGACTTGGCACCACCTTCACAAACATCTCATCGACTTTTCGTAAATTGTGTTCAAATGATTGAAGCTATGATCATTTACTCATTTACAACAATCCATTCATATAGTATTATAGATTTATTATTATTTTCATAAAATAATGATTAGGAATAAGTATTCATGTAATTTGTTACAAATAAATAAAAAGTATTCAAATTAAAAGGTTTCCGATGTTTTTTTAGCTTAGAAAATTTTAACAACAAACAATTTTGTGGAAACTGGAATGATAATGAGAAATAATCTCATCTAATCATTTTCTACCAAGCCTGCGGTCTATGCTGAACTGATCGGTGCCATCTTCACAAACATGTCATTGGACTTTCGTAAATTGTGTTCATATTATTGAAACTATTATAATTTACTTATTCACAACAATCCATTTAGTATTATATATTTATTATTATTTTTATTAAACATTTATTACGAATATGTACAAATTAATGGAAAAGTATTGAAATCAAAAGATTTCCGATATGTTTTCTTAGCTTAGAACATTTCAACAAGAAACAATTTTTATAAAACTGTAATGATAATGAGAGATAATCCACCTTATCATTTTCTACCAAGCTTGCGGTCTATGCTGAACTCATTGCTGCCATCTTCACAAAAATGTCATTGGATTTTCGTGAATTTTGTTGAAATGATTGAAACTATTATAATCTACTCATTTACAACAATCCATTAATGTAGTATTACATATTTATTATTATTCTTATGGAATAATTATTAGGAATGAGTATTCCTGTATTTTGTTACAAATAAATAATAAAAGTCTTGAAATCGAAAAGTTTTCGATACGTTTTTTTGTAGCTAAGAACATTTAAACAAAAGCAATGTTGAGAAAACTGTAATGATAATGAGAGATAATCTCACCTAATAATTTTTCAACAAGCTTGCGGTCTATGCTGAACTGATTCGTGCCATCTTCACAAACATGGCATTGGCTTTTCGTAAATTGTGTGGGAAATATTGAAACTATTATAATTTACTCATTCACAACAATACATTCATTTAGTATTATATATTTATTATTATTTTTATAGAATAATTATTAGGAATATGTATAAATAAATGGAAAAGTATTGAAATCAAAAGGTTTCCGATATTTTTTTTAGCTTAGAACATTTTAACAAAAAATAATTTTGAGGAAACTAGAATGATAATGAGAAATGATCTCATTGAAGCATTTTATATACCATGCTTGAGGTCTATGCTCATTTGTTTAGGGCTTGATACCATCTTCACAAAAATGTTATAAAATTTTTGTAAATTGGGATTAAATTATCCCAGCTATTTAAAGTAACACATTTACAAAATCAAGCTTGCGGTCTATGCTGAACTGATTGATGCCACCTTCACAAACATATCGTCGACTTTAATTAAATTATGTTTGAATAATTGTATCCCAAAATTTACTTATTATCCATTATTCATTCAAATAGTATTATGGATTTATTATTATAATATTCTTATGAAATAATTATTAGGAATCAGGTATTTAAAAACAAAACCTTCATGAGAAAACTGCCATTATACCATTAAATGATTATAATAAGAAGTAATCTCATTGGATAATTTTCTATATCAAGATTGCGGTCTATGGTTAATTTTTCAAGACTTGGTACCATCTTCACAAACGTATCATAGAATTTTCGTAAATTGTGATTAATTTATTCAAACTATTTAAAGTAACACATTTGCAACAATCCTTTCGTATATAGTTATAGTAGTAGAAAGGATCCTGATTTTTTTTTTTAGCTTAGTACATTTTAACAATAAACAATTTTGAGGAAACTGCAATGCGGTCTATGCTCAATTGCTTAGTACCACCTTCATAAGCATCTCATCGACTTTTCGTTTATAGTGTAGAAATAATTGAAACTATTGAACTGTTCTTATATGCAATAATCCTTCAGGTTGTATTAGATTTTTTTTTTAATTATTCGATTTTTTTTCAAATTTAGGTTACAAAAAAAGTTTTAAAGTCAAATGAACATGAAAATTGAGATTTTTATAGTTGATCGTTTTCGTTTATAGTGTTCTAATAATTGGAAATATTGGAGTGTTCTCATTTGTAACAATCCTTTCATATTGCATTAGATTAATTTGTGTTTTTAGTAAGCTTGCGGTCTATGCTCAATTAATAAGTACCACCTTCATACACATTTCATCGACTTTTCGTTTATAGTGTAGAAATAATTGAAACTATTGAACTGTTCTCATTTGCAACGATCCTTTCAGATTGTATTATATTTGTTATTTTATTATTATTTTTTTAAACAAATTATTCAAATTTTTTTCAAATTTCGATTACAAAAAAAGTCGCAAAGTCAAATGAACGTGAAAATTAACATTTTTATGGTTGAGCTACTCAAATATATTCAAACAATTCCAAAAAAGAGATAATCTCACTGAACCATTTTCTATCATGCTTGCGGTCTATGCTCAACTGCTTGAGGTTAACATTCATTAGGTATCATAGATTTATTATTATTTTCATAAAAGAATTATAAGCAATAAGTATTAATGTACTTTAATATCAATAAATAGTGAAGTCTTCAATAAAAAATTTTCAGAAAAATTTTTTTAAATTTTTTAAACATTTTAACGGAAAAATTATTTTGAAAAAAAATGCTATGATTGCTTGCTGTCGTAACAGTACTTATTTTCTTTAAAATGACAGAAAGGTCACATTTTTTCAAAAATAGGTGAAAAATAAAGTTTCATATGTAAAATAAAATGAAAATTCATTTTTTAAACATTTCCTTATTCAATTTAATAATAGAATTTTCTTTTTGATGCACTTATTTGTAAGGACGCGATATTCAAACACCTCAAAAAACGAGATAATTTTAGTTATAAATTTCATTATTTGGTTGAAAATTTAACAATTTTCTTAAAAAGATATCAATTCTGTTGCAAATCCAACTGTTTTGTTAAAAATTCTTCTTTTTGGGTTGAAAATTCAACTCTTTTCGTAAAATATCAACCTTTTGTTTAGAATTCACATTTTGTTACTGATAAGTCAACTGAAATATTTTTTGGATGAAAAATATTTTTTCTGAAAATTTTTCTTTTTGATTTGAAAATTCACCTGTTTCAGTAGAATTTTCATTCTTTCGGACAACAATTCAACTGCTTAGTTCAAAATTTTAAAATCTTGTTAAAAAGTCATATTTTTTGGTAGAAAATTCGTCTATTTAGCAAAAAATTAACTTTAATTCACAATTATTATTGTGGTGTTGGAAAGATAACTGAAATATTTTCGGGATGAAAATTCAACTATTTTTTTGATTTTTTTTTTCTATTTTAAAAATTAATCTATTTTAGGAGAAATTTAATCTTCTTTGGATGAAAATGCGTCTGTTTGGTTGGAAATAAAACTATTTTGTTAAAAAGTCATACTTTTAGTTGAAAATTCTACTGTTTTGTTGAAAAATTAAATATTTTGTAGCAAATTCCCTTTTTGTTTAAAATTTATATTTTGATGTTAAAAAATGAACCAAAAGCTTTTCTGGATAAGAGTTGAACTTTAAAAAAAACTTCCCCCTTTTTTTATTAAAAATTTATCTGTTCTAGTACAAATTTCATCTTTATGGATAAAAATTCAACTATTTAAAAACATTTTTTTTTAAATTAAAAATTCATCTGTTTCAAGAGGAATTTCATCTTTTTCTGGGTAAAAATTCGTCTTTTTGGATTGAAAATTCAATTTTTTTCTGTAGAAACTTATTTCTTGGTCACAAATTTATATTTTGATCGTAAAAAGTCAACTCAAAATTTTTTTTAACAGCAAATTCATTTTTTTTCTCAATTTATCTTTTTGATTTATAAATTCATCCGCTTTGCTGTTAAGAAATCATTTTTTTTTCTGAAGATTTATATTTTGAGTTGAAAATTCTTCTCTTTGGTTTAGTGGAAAAATCTTTTTTCTTAAATTAATTAGGTAAATTAGGTAAAATTTTCTTTCTTGAGTGAAAAATCTTTATTTGTTAAAAATTCGTCTCTTTGGTATAAAAAAAAATTATATAAATTTCATCTTTTTTGATTGAAATATAAACTATGACACTTTTTGTTGGAAATTTGTATTTTGTGGTTGAAAATTTAAATATTTTGTTAAAAATTTAATTATTTGATTGAAAATTCAAATATTTTGTGTAAAAAATTTTTTTTTCAAAAAGGAAGAAGAATTTCTACAAGCACATTGAACTTTTGAAAGTTGGCGATTTTCGGACCACCCTAAGAAGTGATAAATATTAAAATAAAAAATAAAAAAAAAATCTCGTGCTGAAGCACATGACGCATAAGACAAAAAACCTCCACTGGAGTGTATGTCGTGTGTCTCGCTACTATTTTAAAATATCTCATATGGTGCAGACTCTTAAAATGAGAGAATGTTTAGATTGTTCGGAATCCGTCTTCACTTTTCTGCCCAATCTACTTCAACCCAAATGGTATTTAGCAAGGCACAATTCAAAGATTCTTTGTTGTTTAAAAAAAAAAAAGTTTATTTTTGACCATTTTTTTAACAATTTACATTATGAAGAAAATTTTTTTTTTAAATGAATAAGAATAAAATAAAGAAAAATGAAACAAGTCATTTAATTTTAATTTACAATTTTTAACAACAAAACACCTAACATAATTTTTTCACTTTTTTATTTATAAACGTGATTAATAAATTATTTATAATAATATAGATGAATTATATTAACGTAAATTTTGTTAATAAAATTTTATTTTTTATTTTTAAAATTAAACAAAAATGAGAAAAATTTGGTTTTGAAGCCAACATTTTTGAAGGAAAATGACCTTTTTTGATGACTCTCTATTAATTAAAATAAATCTTGAATTTTAAACTGAATAAATTTTTACTTTCCAAGAAAAATATTTTTTGAAAAATTCAAAAGATTCCGAAATGTTATTGTAATATGAAATTCAAAATCATATTGGTGAATTTATTGTAATCATCCCCTTAGAAAAAAATATTATGAGAAATCCTCAGGGAAATTCCCGAAAAATGAAATATTGAAAATTACAGAAATTATAAAATTACCGATAATTCAAAATTCTCTATTTGGTAAAATTTCCGAAATTATCAAATACCAGAGACTCGTATTATTAGATTTTAGAATTTTAACAATTGAAAATGGTTTAATAATAAGAAAATAAATAATAAAACAAATAAAATACTCTTATTTGATCAAATTATTTTTTCATTTTACTTATTATTTATTTATTTTTAAAACAATATTTTATTCCTTCAGATTCAAGAATTTGACAATTTCGGAAATTTTTCTGATTCGGATCTTTTTTTCGTGAATTTTAGTGCCGAGAATTTTATATAATTCATTTACATTTTTATTTAACTTATACTATTTTTTTCCTAAAAAATTTCTTAAAAAATTAAAAATTATTTGTTATGTTTTGAAATTATTTTTTAAAGAGCATTCAAAAAACATTTTTAAACATTTCAAAAGATTGATAAAATAGTCAAAAAAATCTGGAAAATTTTGCTGCAATTTTTTCAATTTTAAAAGATTTTTCAAATACTTTAAAAAACATTTTAATAAATTTAAAATATATTCAAAAATTTTGTAAAAATTGCAAAAATAATTAGAATTTGAAAATATTTTTAAACAATTTTGAACGAAATTTAGATTTTTGAAGAGTTTGAAATAAAATTATGAAGCTTCTTGAGGAGTTTGAAAAATTTCAAGATAACGAAAATTTCTTAAAATTCCCGGGAAATT
Source organism: Andricus quercusramuli (assembly GCA_932178445.1). Lineage (NCBI taxonomy): Eukaryota > Metazoa > Arthropoda > Insecta > Hymenoptera > Cynipidae > Andricus > Andricus quercusramuli. The sequence continues at coordinate 1,806 of CAKNXH010078975.1, read as the reverse complement.
TAAAAATTATTTTTTATATTGAATAAAATGTTTTAAGGTAATATTAAAGAAGATTTGAAAATATTGCAAATGATTTCCAAAATTGTAATTTAAGAAGAATAAAAAAATCTCGAAAGAAAATGAAAATTTTTAAAGATTTCGAAGGAAAATTTGGAAGCTTTTTAAAAATGTCAAATTTCTTGGAAAATTTAAAATGATTTTTTATTTCTTTCTAAATATCCTAAGAAAATATTTAAAAATATTTTAAAAACTTTAAAAATATTTACAAGAAATTTCAAAAAGTAATCAGGAAGATTTTAGGACAATTTTTTAAATTTTGCATAATTTCAAACAAAATTTAGGAAAAATTAAAAAAAATTTCATGAAATATTTAAAAATTTTCAAAAGATAAAAAAATAATGTAAAATCTTGAAAAACTTAAAACAACATTTAAAATTTTCAATATTTCGGAAAATTTGAAAATTTTGAATCACTTTTTTGTTGAAGAATTAATTTTCGAATAAAATTCGAAAACATCTCAAAAGATTTTAAAAAATCACAAAAAAACTTAAAAAATTTAAAGGCATTTTTTAAAAAGATTTTTTAAAAATTGAGAAATTAAATAATTATATTTGAACATAATCCAAATAATTAATTAAGATAAAATAATTCGATTGAGAAGTTTTAAAACGATAATAAAATAATTTGAAACTTTAAAAGATTCTCAAAAATTTATTAAATATCTTTAAATTTCTTTTTCACTCAAAAAATTCCTAAATATTTTTTAAACTAACACAAAATTTTTTTATCTAAAATCCTGTAAAATAAAAAACTTCTTCTTTCTCGACAAAGTCTTCAAAAACTTTTTTGAATTTTCTCAAGGAACTTACGAAAATAATGTTTATATAAAAAATTAATAAAATACAAAATTTTGGGACAGGAGTATTTCAAGCCAATTTTTTCAAATTTTGCTTGATTTAGAAAAATGTTAGGAAACCTAAAATATTGCAAAAGATATTTCAAAAATTTTAAAAGATTTAAACAAAATTTCAAAAATTTTAACTGATTTTTCTATTTTAGGAAATTAATTTCAAGAGAATATTTAGAAAGACTTAGAAAAAAGTCAAATGATTTCCTAAAATTTCGAAACAGAATTTTTCCTATCAAAAATCCTGTAAAATAAAAAACTCATCCTTTGTCGATGTATCTTAAATCTTTAAAAATCTTTTTAAATTTTCTCAAGAATCTCAGGAAAATTATAATAATATAAAAAATTATTTTTCCCTTCAAATCGGGAAAATACACGAGCTAGCGCGCAATTGAAGCTAGTAATTTAAATATAAATACTTTAAAAACTGAAAAAAAAAATAAAAAATTTTTGGATAGGAATTTCTATTTCCTCTCATTTGCGCTTAGGCCGTGCGCTGCACACTGCACTTGCGCGGTCTCCCCTAAGAAGAGGCCACAAGGAAGATCGCTTCAAACTCTTGTGCCATTCACCGAGCGACGAGGGAACTGGAGGGAACCGTCAGACTCGACGAGGATCTTCGACTCTTTCAATTTTTTAGTTTTTCTCTAGAATTTACATTTTAATTTTTTTTTAAATCAACAATAAATAATTTTCCATCACCATGAGGGAAATCGTTCATCTTCAGGCTGGTCAGTGCGGAAACCAAATTGGCGCAAAGGTAGGTCACATTTTTTAATACGAAATATTATCCTTAAATTGTCTTATTTTATTTATTTATTTGTGAATCCAAAATTAGATACAAAATAATTTAAAATCATTGCTGTTGTGAAAAGAATCATAAGGATTTGTTTCACAAT